>JAHLSL010000059.1:5830029-6061576 GCA_025920805.1 Petroica traversi
GGGCCGTACTGTGTCATTTTCTGTCTTCCTACACTCCTGGTTTTTCACTGCGTGCAGGTATGTGTGTATACAGACATATACATGTCCATGTGTGCCATGTCTGTGCCGTGCCGTGCCGGGTCGCAGAGCAGGCGGGCGCCGTGCGGTGCCTCCCGCGGGACGCCGGCGGTCCGAAGTTTGCGGCCTCTTTGGAGTTTCGTGTGCGCTGTTGCCAAGGAAACTTCGCTGCCGAACTGCGACCGGAGCTGTGGGGCAGGACCGGTTTCCATCTCTCTCTTTCTCGCTCTCTCTCTCTCTCTCTCTCTCTCTCTCTCTCTCTCTTTTGTAAATTATTTTTCCTTTGGGATATACTCAGAACATCAATTTTGACTCTCTTAGAGAAGAGGCGGCCAGGTGTGAGGTAATTGGAAATCTGGAGTCTGTGCAAGCTAGTCAGACCTCAGCTCTTGGTTGTGTCCACTCGTTAGAGAGCTCTCCTGTTTTAAGTGAGTGTTTTGTTTTGTTTTACCTTAGAGTAACAGAATTGCCCATTTACTGCTGTCCAGGATGGATGAAGCTGAAGCCTTTTATTGCTCCTTGCCTTAAGGAGAAGGCACATCTACACAGACTTTGCTTGCAGCTGCTCGCTCATTTGTACTCTAAGGCAAGCCAGCTCTGATCCAAAGGGTATGAAAGTTATATCAATGCCTTAAAATTATCCAAACTGGTTAATAATGCCAGCCTGTAAGAAAAGATTAAATCCTGGCACAGTATTACTTTAAACTGACTACCTTACTTCAGCTGTAGTCTGTGCATCTTAGAGCATAGGCACAGCCAACTTCACTCTGCCCGTAAATCTGACTGGACCTCAGCATCGTCAGGACTGCAGGTGCCATCTGTTAGGAAACAGAAAACAACTAACAGCTTAGCCTATGGAAGGTTAATGATTAAATAAGCAAGGCAGAATTTGAGAGTAGAGGAATAGAGGCACTTAACAGGCACACTCTGACCTGTCCTCAGCTGGACCACAGTGAGAAGAGATCTTAAGCTCCTGAGAGGCTCAGGGGGCATTGGATGCAATGCTGAACTTCCAGGACTTATCTAAATTGACTCTGTGAACCTTTGGAGGTTCAGCTCATATTAAGATTTGCTCATAATAATAGACCAAAAGTATACTTGATGAAATGGGAGAGCAGTTAATTTAGAAATGATAAAAAGAAATAGTATTTCACCCGGGATAGTTGATTTGAGAAATTTATTCAATGACATCTTGCCAAAAACTGTGACTGGACTTTTTAAAAGTGCTGGATAGTTTTATGGCTGCTATTGATTAATAAGGCTATACCAATGACATTCCATTCAGCTTACAGTCAAAATTCAGTCCTTAGCCTGGAGGGTAAGACAGCCAGAAAAGAAGAGCCAGGCAAACACCATGATGTAATCAGATGGATGAGTAATGGGGCAGTCTGACTTTCATCTGTTTTGGGCTGGCAATGACAAGATATTAAGCCAACCAAATGGGCTTCTCTGAGCTGGGACGGAGAAACTGGTTCTGGGCTGTCTGAATTGCCCGCATGGTGTAACATCACCTGGTGGGCAGAATCTACCCAGCGTGGCCAGTGGTCTAATCCATCCATGTACTCTCATCAAACAAGGAAATACACACCTACAGAGGTGAAAATGGAAATGTAACAACCCTGGTGGGAAAACTGTTTATCCTGGCAGTTTGCTAACTGCCGTTTCTCTCTGTGGAAAAATGCTGGCATCCATGTATGATGCTCTAGGAAGCAGTTACAGCATACCAACATATATTAGCCAGCTTTTGCCACTCATAAAAAAAAAAATCACAAATGTTGCACCCTCTCTTTAGCCAGACAACTGAATTTCTCTGAATTATGTGTCAGACAATGGCCCTGGTATGTTTGACTCTTTCATCTTTTATGTTAACTGCATGTGGATGGAGTGAAACAATACCAAGATTACAGAATCTAGGTTATCTTGCGTTTCCCCTGTTGCAAAGTCTTTTGAAGGAATAATTTCTGCAGACCCTGAAGTGGAAAGTGGAAATCACTTAGCGGTTTTCAGCCCTTGAGTCATCTTTAATTGGAGACCTTTTTATTGCAGCTCTCAGGAACTCCTTGGTGCTGGAGCACTTGGACTGTTGCCCCTGGTTTAGGGCTCTGCAGCAGGTCTATTTCCACTGCTACAGAGAGATTTATGTCCCATCCATGACTGGGATCTATGTATATGATGAAACTTGCGTGTGTAGGCAATGTCATTATACGTGTGAATTTGATATATTTGTTATCCTTTACCAGGGTAATAAAATTGAGCTGTGCTAACAACTCTAGATTCTTCATTGCAATTAGTAGCCATCTGGGATGGTGGCTTCCAGAGAAGACCTAGAGAGCTGACAACCATTCTCCTAATTAATTTATCACAGTATATCCTGTTTGTCTTTCTGTCAGTGGTGACACTAACTGGGTCTCTTGCTATCACTCATCCACCAATTTCTGTAACCATCAAATCTGAGCTATGTATCCTTCTGTCAGATAAGTCTAGTATGTTCAGTAATTATTGCAAGAACAAGGGAGGGAACTGATAAATGATATGGTTATATAAACCACATTTGTGCATCTAACGAATTTGAACTTCCCACTGATAGCACGTTCCCAGGGCAGCTTGGAGGATTTTCACTGAGAACGGTCCACTCATCAGTGAATCACAACATGGGAAAAGGATCGCTGGAGGTCATCTATTGTGCAAGCCAAAACCATTAGTAACCCAGGGAACCTATTTCAGTAAAACAGGGAAGTTTTGAAATCCTATTAAATAGTATCAACTAGGCAGAGTCATTAGGAGACGACATAGTCCAAAGTGCTCCAGCTTTACATTGAGTAGGTCTTGCTGTGAATGTATTTGTGGAAATGTGAGTGTGTATGTGTGTGAGATGCAGAGATGCTGTTCTAGATTCCAAGCGTGAGTGTGTGAGTGTGTGAGATGCAAACATACTGCTTTAGGTGCCAATTCCACCAGGAGGACATAATGTTAGGTCTGTAGTGTCCCCATGTTCTCATAGTCCCTACTGCGAACTCTCAAAAAAGGTCTCACACAGCATGATACAGCGTGTAATATAAAAGCCAGAGTTTTATTGTATTGAGTTGTTGAAAATGAAATAAAAAAATTAAATTTGGAGAGAAAAAACCAAACAGACAGAAGAGCCTGACTGTAGGCTAGCCTGAGGCAGTAATGGATTTGTGGTAAGATAAACAGAAGTAAATGAACACTTAAGAAACAAAGATCCTGATTTCCTGTCAGATATGTTATAACAAACGGGACTCAGACATATAGAAAACTTAATTATAAGACGTTGAACTGTTGTGGCATTTTCCATCATGAGCAGTAAAACTCCCAGTGAATCAAGTATCCCACCAGGACTGTGACAAATAGGTATGCAGTGGTGTCTCAGTTCTGAAGAAAAGAATACCTATGTATTCATAGGTAGGGAAGTGAAAGCCTGTGTTTTCCCAGAAGTTGTCTGATGCTTGCTCACTCCTTTTTGCCCCCAACAAATTGTGTGGTAGACAGGAATGAAATCTAAACAAGAGGCAGCCCTGTGTGATTTGGCTGTTGGTCATAGAGTAATTTGCAAATCAAGACTGTACTGAAGACACATGAACAACTTTTCTTCTAAATCAGGAGAAAGAGAGGAAGGCGCTGGAAAGTGGCAGTGGCCTGAGTCATTAGGATCTGATAGGATCCCCTCTGCAAGCTGGAAAGGAAGGGCAGACCCCAGTTGTTAAATTTTGGCTGTGCAGGAAGCTTAATGAAGCAGCAAATGGGGTTAAATATACAGATGTTCCCAAAAGCCTAATAAAAAGGGGCTACCACCCTAACAGCACAAATTTTATTTGTCCTGCACCTGTGTGGAGACAGCGGAGTAGGGCATTTTGCAATGACATGATATATTTCTCAAAATCCTAGAAGCAAACAAGTGCTCTGGAGTTGCTCCTTACTCGAATTCCTTGGGCATAACTTGACATATTTTGCCTTTATGGGGTCTGGCACTTCGACTGAAGCTACAGGAGCTTGCCACCAGTAGCAAAAATGTGTTCATGGACCAGCCAGCAGAGCGTGGAGCGCAGAACCAAATTACATTCAGGGAGGCTGCACAGAGGAAACACAGCATGCTGATCTCCTCACTCGCCAAGCCAGCAGTCAATACCATGTCTCAGTGGAAGGCTGGCCAGTTCCTCAGCATGAGTGGACCACTGCAGCTGTTTTTGGGGATCTTGCATTACCCTGCTTTAAGGATGCTCCCCAGTCTGCCCCACCCTGAGAAGCAGTTTTGCTCTGGATAGTAAGATGCTGTTTGTAGGGCAGTAATTGCATTTGCTTGCCTGGGGAATCTAGAGTGTCTTTTAGGAAGGAACTTGTGAGAAAAGCTCCCTGGGGACCTCTCCTGTCACATCTGAGGTAAATGGCTCGTTAAATGGCAGTGATTGGTTTCAAATGATGCAGCTGCAGGAGGGCTCCCGGGGGAGTCACCTGCAGCCTTTCCAAGGGCTCACCTCTTTAGTGAGGTGTGGGTCAAACCTGGCCTATCTGCAAGTCTGAAGAACTTAGAAGTGCTGGTGATAGTACTCGGTTGTTCTCTAAATCCTGTCCTGCCTCTGCAAACCCTCTTCCATCCGCCTAGGAACTCACCACCCACCAGTCTCCAAGAGGAGGCTTCATGGTGCATGTGTTTGTACCCTCACCACGTGCAATCCAGCCTTCTTATTTGAGGGGTTAAACGTGCAGAAGGAGGAGGCAATTCTTGTCCCAGCATCGGTAAACTCGGAGCAGATTTTCTGTGGGAAGCCATCTGTCAGCTGGGGAGTGGTGCTGTGTCAATTGATCAGCTCCACCTCCAGCTCAGCTCTGCAAACTACAGATCCCTGACCTTGTAGGGTAACAGTGGGGGAGTACTGGGATCTCTGGAAGAATTGAGGTCCTGTATTGGAGCCTCTGCTCTTTCATACTCTGTGAGGGACACCCTGCAGCATCTTGCTGTTTCTTGCAGCAGGTAGCTATGGAAAGCCTGAGCTTGCAGGTGAAAGGGCTGTAGGAGAAAGACAAGCTTTTCCCTCTAGCCAGGGGTTTGTATTTCACCTGGATGATGTGCAATGTAAGGGACTTCTGATTAAAGCTCAACTTATCCCTATCTGGAACTTTAATCTGTCTCCCAGTGGCAATGCTGAACCATGGTTTGGCTGATTCAAGGAGAAAAAGAAAGGTGGAAAGTGTGAAATTTCTTCAGGAGAAAAATAGGACTTATAATGTTCTTTAAAAACTTGTAATATCTGCAAGGGTAAAGTACTCCTTTTTGGTTTTAGACTATAATAATGCAATAATGATTCTATAGGGAATATGTGTGTAAAATGGGAAAACCACCTTAGATCTATTTCTTAATTTAAAAATTTCACTGTAACACTGCAGTAAGGTAAAATTCATACTCTGATAGCCCCACTGTTCTGTATCAGTTCAGCTCCTCCTCTTTTTCCTTGACTTTCCATCAGGCATGCCCAAAAACAAGGCTGGGAAGAAAATTGTGACTTTTGGACATTTTTCTTAGTTTGCTTTTTGTCCCTCCAAAAGGCAGTGACTGAGATTTCTATCCAACTCCATCAGCAATTCTCCTGATTTATTATGAGAGGGACGCTTTCTTCTCTACTATTGTCTGTCCTTCCTTCTTCACCCCTCTCTGAGTGCTGAGTTGGTTGGGGAATGAAGAACATTTGGCTAGCCCAACTATTGGGGTGATTAAGTGCCAAGAGATATCTTGGCAAGCCAAGGTCTGGACTGGCTTGTACTTCCTTAATGCTCTCATTTTGAGTATAAGTTGCCTCTTCTTGCTGCTTCTGTAATAGAGATGCCAACAGTTGCTCAAGAACAATTATTGCATGCACAGCCAAGCGGCCTGTGCTGTTTGATTTAAGGTGGGGTGCTTCCATTTCTCAGTGGAATTGTTTCACTGTGTTCTGATAAAGCTGTCTATTTGGTGTATTGATTTTTGATGTTCTGATTCACTTTAGTTGGTGAGGAGGTCTGAATTTTCTCCCCGAGTCTTTTGGGGCTGAATTCCCTTCAACAGTTAGGCGGTGCACTCATGTGGAAGGAGCTGTCAGCAGGCATTTTAGCTTGACCCTGTTTAAATAACTGGGAGGGCATTTCCTCCTGCACCATGCCTGCTAACTCCTGAGAGTGTGAGTATGCAGCCTCACAATAGTAGTGGATTTACCATCCAGTGTCCCCTGTTTGTCACTGGGGAAGCAACCAGACAAGACTTGCAGATGCTGTGTGTCAAGTGCTCCTGTAATTCAATAACCAGGCCCTTCAGATCTTGGACTCTCTGCTGGAAATGGTGAAAAATTGCAGTCAGTTCAGAGGCTCTTATGCATAAGTATAGAAATGCTCTTGTAGAACTTAATATAAAAATAAATACTAGTCATTGGTGTTGCTGTCTTGCCTTTTCATGTTGCGGGAAGGCTGAGTCTTTGCACTCTAGCATTCAGTTTGCTACAAATGGCTTTCAAAGGCACTGTGCAATGAAGGGTGTTGGAGATGCTTGTTCAGGATTTTTTCAAATTCTGGCAGGTGCTATGACAGTAGTTTGATTTTTTTCCTCTGTCTTTTCTAATTTTCTGCATAAGCTTCAAAGACATAAAGTATGTTTTTAATAGAAGAGTAGGTTCTTTTCTTGAGCACAGTTCTGAGAGAAGGGGGTGAATTCCAGTGATAAAAATTATGGGATATTTTTCATGTATTGAGCTGCTCCAGTTGCTGCTCCTGGTTTGTTTTTTTTGTTTTTTAACTTCAGTTTGTTGCTGTTGTATTTTCCTTTTTATTTTTGCATACATTTATTTTTCCACTAAGCAAAGAGCAGCCCTAAGAGAACTTTCAGATGTGGGTGGTGAGCTGTATGGAGGAAGTGAACAGATTTTAATCACCGAACATCACAAGAGAGGCATGGGGATCTTGGAGCAAGGATTCTTTCGTATAGGATGTGACCCATAGGGAACTCAGGAAAGAGAAACAAACAGGTTAAGGCTGGGCATGGGATCAAGCCTTTATTTTTTATTTTTTTCCTGGAGCTGCTGAGCTATAGCATATTTTGTCAGTATAGGAAATGGCTATAGGTAATCAAAACCATGACTAAAGGATGAATGGATGATTGATTAACTGCATCCCTGCTGAAAAACAGCTTTAACTGCCAGGCTGTTGGAGACTTAATTTGGTAGATAGGTGTTCTAAATGTGACTATCTTGAGGTAATGTCTTGAGGCACAATGAGTTTTCCCAGGTCTCAAACTCCTGGGTACGTCCTTTTGTATCTCTGGTCTAGTTTTCCAGGCTTATTAAAAGAAGGTGAGGCTGTTCTCATTCCTAAAAGTGGTGTTCAGATTGCAGAACTTTCTTATTATAATAAGAATCTCTACACTCAGAGGTATAATTTAATTCTGGTTGTTTTGTTTTATTTGGTGTATGCTTTATTGTGTTGGTTTTTTTTTTTTTTTTTTTTTTGTAATTTGTGCCTGGGTTTTGTTTTTTTTTTTTATTATCTAATCCTACTCTACAGAAGTCAGCAGGAGTTTGCAATTGATTTTAAAAGATTTAAGATAAATCCCTAAGAGAGCATATTGGCAAATACTTTTTTCCATTTCTGTCCTTCATGAATTGGGCAAAAGCAGGGATTTGCATTTTTTTGGATCTGTCATAAATTGAAAGCCTGGTATCTGGTGAAATACCAGAACAAAAAAGATTGACACTATGCCATTGGAGGGCTGACATCTGTATAAAAGTCCCTTGGAGTCTTGGACGTTGTAAAGTGGTACAAATTCTGATTTTTGCAAAGATGAACATAGTATGGTAGAAGGATATGAGAGCAATACCAAGAGAAATACTGAGCTGACATTTCACTAAAACATTGCATCAACAAACCTCTTCATAGTTTAAAAATCTCTTTTTTTATTCTAATATATTTTATGTTATTCTGAGACCGAGCCTTCATAGTTGTAGAACTCTGTGCTGCTGCTTGCTTTGAGAGGAGCTAGCAGTAGAGATTGTCAGAGCTATTTGTATTCAATACTTTTGCCTACTCTACTTGTACTTTGGTCTGGATACTCAAACTAGAATGACTGTCTGAAACTCAGTATCAAAAAGACTGTCCCAAAAATCAGTACCAGAACTGCTGTGTATCCTGTTTATGCTACATATAAGGTTATGATAATCCTGTGATGGAAGCTCTTAATTTCATGAAAATACTTTGTACATGTTCTGTTTTTCTGTCCTCACTTGTGTACCACTTGTTCTCTGTCTGTTAGGCCCAACAGTTGAAAACTTTAAGTAATTTTGGCAACCCGCCTTTAAAAAAAAACAACGTAAGGACAGCTGGTCATAAAAAGGATTTTACTTTCTTCTCACTTGCTTCACTTAAATTTTAAATTTTAAAAATCTTTAAGCTGTGGCCAAGATATGAAGTAAGATTCTGACTGCATGCCTACCTCTTTATGCTCAATGGATTGACTTGGAATGTGGTTTTTTTCCTTTGACCTATTCTTGTTTTCTTTTTCTCTCTCTTCTTCTCTCTGACTTCCTAGGATGAGTCATCCATGTTCTTCCAGTTTGGCCCATCAATAGAACAGCAAGCTTCTGTCATGCTCAACATCATGGAAGAATACGACTGGTACATCTTCTCCATTGTCACTACTTACTTCCCTGGTTACCAGGACTTTGTGAACAAGATCCGCAGTACCATTGAGCACAGCTTTGTGGGTTGGGAACTGGAGGAGGTCCTTCTGTTGGACATGTCCCTGGACGATGGGGACTCAAAAATCCAGAACCAGCTCAAGAAGCTCCAAAGCCCTGTTATCCTCCTCTACTGCACAAAGGAAGAGGCCACCTACATTTTTGAGGTGGCTAACTCAGTGGGTCTGACAGGCTATGGTTACACGTGGATCGTGCCCAGCCTGGTGGCAGGGGATACAGACACAGTGCCATCTGAGTTCCCCACCGGGCTCATCTCTGTCTCATATGATGAATGGGACTACGGTCTTCCTGCCAGAGTAAGGGATGGAATAGCCATAATCACCACGGCTGCTTCTGATATGCTGTCTGAACACAGTTTCATCCCTGAGCCCAAGAGCAGCTGTTACAACACCCAGGAGAAAAGGATTTACCAGTCCAACATGCTCAACAGGTAAGGGAAAGAGCTAGGCCAGCCCTTCAGAAGGGCTGTCAAAGATGACCTCTAATACCAGAGTATTTCTGTTAGGGTGAGTA
Source organism: Petroica traversi (assembly GCA_025920805.1). Classification (NCBI taxonomy): domain Eukaryota; kingdom Metazoa; phylum Chordata; class Aves; order Passeriformes; family Petroicidae; genus Petroica; species Petroica traversi. Next base: position 5,839,332 of record JAHLSL010000059.1, read on the forward strand.
GTGCTTTGGGGCAGCAGGTGGTTTTGGCCAGAACCTGGGACAGGGGAGATGAGCTGAGAGTGAGACCCATGTTACTCTGCATCATAAGTGCCAGTGTTGTCACCTTAGAAAGCCTTCATACAACATGGAGGACAAGTTGGCACAAGGAAAATAAATATTGAAGGCATAAGTACAACAATTTGAGTGTGCCTCTCAATGCAGAAATTTTTCCTTTCATAACAGCTCTGAATTTGGAGTGTCTTTGGGTCTGCAACTCTCAGGTGGGTTCTTGCAGCAGTGGGAATGTTTGTGTTGAAGTCTAGAAGACATCGGCTTCTGCTCCAGGCGCTAGCACTGTGTGAACAGGTGTCCCTCGTAGGTGACGACTGTGTAACCTACCTGGAATAGTTTCATGGCAACTGTTGTCTGAACACCAAGTGTCCTTCAGCTGTTCACTAGCCCTGAATTACAGGAGAGAAGGAAGTGCAAAGAGATGTGGAGAACTAGAGCTGCAAAAAAAGCGTTAGAGCCATCAACTCTGCTCAGATCCTGCTTCGTACCTGAACCCTTTAAAGACCTTGGATGTCTTAAGAATCTGGTTTATCTCAGAGGGGGGCTTGTGCTGTCACCCTGCTCTTTGGTACTTCGTTGGCCATTGTCTACTGGGTGTTTTGGGTACCGTTCTCTCTTGTGTACCTTATGCAGAAAGCCTAAAACCTAGATTAGAACAGCAAGTTTTTCCGAATTGAAAAGGGCATTTAAACATAGAGAAACCCTGTTTGAATAAACATCTAAATTTTATCTAAATTCAGTTTTTCCTAAGAAACAGTGCTAAGACATCTGTTTAAGGGCATAGAGGAAGCTTGTGGTGGAATAACCTCTAGAACGGCATTCCGATTACTAAACGTTCCTTTTTGACCCAGATGGAGTTTTAGTGTGAAGCAAAGCAGCCCAGATAATTAGGCAGGGAATCCAGATGCCCCCTGACCTGCTCAGCTGTCATTGTCCAATGTTTTACATATAAAAATCCTTGGATGTGTTACATCCTTTCTGGTGGGAAAAGGAGAATCCAGGCAGTAGCCATCAGGCCACACAGAGCTCAGTGTCTTTGTTCATTTGTCATGTTGAATCATTGAGCAGTGCAAATGTGATGGATTGGTCTGCCTGCTGTGACCCCTCACTGTCAACTGTAGCAGGCAGATAGAGGGACTAGAGGATAAGGAAGCAGATTTTTGCTTTGCCTGATTGTTGGGAACTATAAGAGAACTTTATTCTTTGGCCCAATATGTTATCCATATTGCTATTTGTTCTTTGTCTGTATGATCCATTGGCATATTACCAGGCCTTATTGCTTTTACTTCCTCCTTCCCATGCTGTATTTTTTCTCTATGCAGGCCTTGAAACTACCAGAGGTGCCCAAAGCTTTTATCTCGTTCCTTCCCAGCTAGGCTTAGGAGTAAGGGTTTTTTGTGCTGCTCTTTTGAGTCATCACTAGAATGATTAAGCAGGGGAAATATATTTAGTGTATACAAAGTAATGAGAAGTAACATCAAGGCAGGCTTTTGTTCTACCTTTCCAAATGAAGAGGGATTTTGTGGGGAGCTCTATTGTGTCTTTTCAGCAGTTATCTAGAAAACAAAACGTTCCCTGCTATGTGATGCAGCGTTTTGCAGAGACCTTCTGCTAATGAGTTCTGTTGACACTCTGTTAGCCTGTGCATAACATCATACCTATACAGCTACACTCCTTCAAGGACCCGCATAATCTCTCTGTATAGCGCGTTTTTGCATTGTTTAGAAGTCATCAGCTCAGAGACTCTTGAGTGTAGATTTGACAGCACTGTTGTGCCATGTAGATATGCCCTGAAGCCTGGGCGCCCACATGAAAGCAGTTCTTGTCACTTTTGAAGATCCTAGCTTTCTTCTCACCTTCATGGCCCAAATCACGCTGTTTCTGTTCCCTTGTCTGCTTTGGGTGCAGCATTCACAGGAGTGAGTGCCAATATGTATAGATACACCCAGCTTAGTTTGGGTACTGACATCAGTCCCACTGAGAAGCACAGTCAATTAGCCCGTGCCAAGCTCCGTTCTGCTGCTGTGTAGATTGCTGCAGGCACCTGAGCTAACTCAGAAATAATTATACTTCTGCAGTTATGTGTGAGCACAGTGCAAATATTCACTTTGCCCCACATGGTGCTGGCCTGTGAGGGGGTTCTGACCCTGCCTCCTTTCCCCCCACTTGCCCATTTTTCCACCCTCTCTGAATTTCCAAGGGATATGGTTAAAACGTTTGACTTCAGCGAGTTGGGTGCTTAGATTTTTATCTAAGTCAAAATACTGTCAGGCACCTTTTGAAGTTTAAAAGCTAGTGGTGCCTGAAATAAGCCACTGCTTTTACAAATCCAGGGGTTCAATAGAAATCAGATGGCTTCAAGCTCAGCCTCATGCCTGAAGTCTGTGCAGGAGGAGATGTAGAGGAGAAGACAAGATATAGAAAGAGGCAGTCATGAAGATGTGAGTTCAACTCATTGAGCCCAAACCCAAAGAGATTAATAGTTGTAGTCTGTGTTCATACCTTCAAGTTCCATTCAATTTGCTGGAATTTACTATGTGCTAAGCTTTAAACCTCTCATAATGTTCTTTGTCTGTCCACGATATTACAGATTCTGTAGACCTGGCTTCTTCATACTTTCCCAACCCCTTCCTCCCGTTAGGATCCCACAGTACTTGTGCACTGTGCACACCAGGTAGCAGCAAAACCTGCATGTCTGGAACATGGTTTGGCTCATTTTGGACTGGACTGCAGGTTCTGGAAAGCTAATTTTAGCCTTGCTCTGGGCCCGGAAATACTATATTCAGCCATCTGCAACTTACAGTTCCCCCACCACATGCCTACACAGAATAGAGAAATGCATGTACGTGGGCTTGATGTCTGGGGAGACAAAGTGTTTGTGCATGTGACCTCAGATAAAGCATCACCAAGTAGATGCTGTTTCAGAGCTCCCAAAGCTAATCCAAAGTGGTCCAATTTACTTCAAATCCCCAGCTGGGGAGGCAATGCAATAAAGGAATTTTCCCATTTTGTTCTTTGGAGAGTGACACATCCAACTGAAAGAATGTGTGGCTTTGTTCAGCTGGGGTGCACTATACAATGATTGTGAATTAGTCATTTCCCAAGATCTTCCTTTGAGCTCTGACCATTTCTTACTTTTTTCCCTCATCTTTCTAAAAGAGCAGTTGTTCTGAATGTAGCTAGAATCAAATGGTCTTGCTCGACAGTGCTTGATCTGGGTATATAACGGAGTAAGGAGAAAATGACCTGAATGTTGTTTCGATGCTCCATATATTTCCTCCTTTTTGCACTGACACTTGTTCATTTTTGCAAGAACTTGTGCAAACAAAGTTTTATTTGAAGTATGGCTGCAAGCACGAAAAGAAACAAGACAGACTGTTATCTAAATGCCATTTCTTGACAATGTAGGTGTTTGGTCTGCATCTTCTTGTATCACTAATGGTCTCATAGCAACTGTTTCTGTCTGTTTTGACACTGGTTTTCTTTTGTATTAGACTGGAACTGCAGAAGTATGATCACGACCATTGAACATTTTGGATTTTGTCCAATGAGTGAACCTGCTGATGAAAGATCTTCACTAAAGAGTAGTAAAATGATACTTTGAGAGAGGTTTGTTCTACAAGGTTTGTTAGTTATCTTTTTGAATTATTTTTGAGGAATTTTTCCTCTAGTGAGGGATTTATCTCAATTTATGCTGATAATAGGCTTAGGTGGTAATTTGGAGCCCAAATATCCAAATGCTGTTTCCCAGTTCAATTACAGTCTTTAATTCTTTGTTCTGTTTGTAATAATTACCTATTCATTTATTCCTTCATCGTCCCAGAAAGAAATCTGGTCTGAATATTTCAGTCTACCCAGTTTATAGTTATGCTGATATCTGCCCTTCTGGGCACCCAGCAAAACCACCATGTGCTCTGCTCTTTTCTACTGAATGAGAAGATCTCAAAGGTTGGGAAGGAAATGCTCAGATGAAGAATTCTTACCTCTTGGCCCTTCCTAGGAGAGTTGTTAGGCTTCCAGGCATCCTGCAAAGCTCATCTTTTTTCCCTTCACCATGGCTGCTGAGGAGTGAGTGGGCAGAGGTGGATGTGTTTATAGGCAGCCTTCTGCTTATTTCGTTATTTTAATTGATGGGACAGATTTCCTTGAGCTCTAGATTGGTGCTTCTCATTACATTTTAGAAATGGGAAGAAATAACTAAATGACAGGAGTATTCTTAGGAGTGGAATTCAGAGATGAGTCATGAGAAAAGAATATAATTTCTGGCACATATTTGAGGAATGGAAGCTCAGCTGTTTTGTATGGATATTCACAGTCTTTGGGCTACATAAGCTGTGGTTTTATTATAGCCTTCGATGAGACCTGGGTTCTTTCTACTTGTTGTCATGGCTGCTTGTGAATGCTGGGCCATAACTACTAGTTTGTTGTTGTAGGGTTACTAATGAGTTCTCCACTGATTGGCTTTAATAGTCTCTCATTTAACACCAGGCTGCACACACCAGATTTCATTTTAATAAAAAGTGCAGTGGAGCATTTTCTTTGGAATTAAAATACAAATATGGAATTATACCACCCTTGCAAAGAAATACTTTTAGAGGGAAACAAAGTTAGGTTCAATTCTGTACCTCAGATTCTTCAAATAGGAAAACAGCTGGTAAGCCTGCTCAGTGCATTGTTTGGACATGACACTTCCAATCTGGGGGAAGTAACATTCATCTGTAGCTTTACCTTGCCAAACAGATAAGAAATGCAGAAGAGCCTTTGATGAGTGTTTGGAAACTTTTCCCTGTAACAATCAGGGCAAGCTCTGTTCTCACATGGCCGCATTTCCCTAACAGAAACTAGGAATTGCAGGAGCTTAGATACCTGAACAGTGAGTCAGTGAGCAGAGAAAGTTCTTGCAGTTGGGTTGTAAAAACAGATTACTTCTGTGGAAACTCAAGACCATATGGGCTGTATATATCCCTAAAAAAGGACAGTGCCCCTTCAGGGTATTGTGTCACCTGATACCTGTCAGCAGCACCATGCCCATAGCACCCTGGACCTGCTTTCCCCAGGTCAGTGCCAAGGACAGTGCCCAGGCAACACCTTTCCTTGTTTCTCTGGTCTCTCTCCACCCACCCTCCTGCTCCCTCCTCTCTAATAATGGCAGCCATCACCTTCCATGCCAGACACAGGTGTCACCATATGTCGCTTGCAGGTATTGCCATGGAGCCACTCTGTGTTGTCTCCTAGTTGAGTGGGTCACACACCTTCACACAGTTCAGGAGGGGAGTTGAGGGCAGGAATGGACAATGGACCATTTGCACTGCTCTTTCTCCATTCACAAGTTTGTCGAGTTACCCTCATACTAAGAGACAGGAGCCCTGACTCGCTCAGCTTGGCAAGGCTACATCTACCTGCTTGGCAGCCTTTGAATCCTGTGGTGCTCCAGTTGTGGGAGGCACAGTGCTGGAACTTGCTTCTTAATGCTGGGGAGGTGGTGAGAGAAGGTATGAGCAGCATATTCCCAAGGATGCAGAAATTGCCCTTTTCAGAAACTTGGAGGGTGAGGGAGCATTTGTAACTTTTGACCTTTTGGAGCCTTTAGGCCCATGTCTTGTTAGCAGCTCATTATGTTCCCACTGGTTGGTGTGTCCTGCTGCCGTCAGGCTGGTGCAGAGTGGCAGCACGTGGTGTGAGCGCTGCTGACAGATTAGAGATCCCTGCTGCTGAAATCTGCTTGTTCCTGTCACTACTCCAGCAGCAGCTGGAGGCTGGGGCTGGCCTGTGCATCCCGCCTCTGTCAGGGTATCTCTGCCTCCCTGCACCCCTTGTTGTACGTCATCTCCCTCTCTGTGCATACTGCCATCACTTTTTTCTGTCCCTGTCTTCCATTTCATTTGCCTTATGTGCATTGCAATGGTGCTGTGCTGGTGAAAGGTTCTGGGTTCCCTGGCTTGGGGCTACCAGTTATTCATGATGCCTGGTCAGGAGGTGAACAGTCATGTGCCATCACATCCTGGAGGAAGTGTTGGTTTCCACTGACTCCTTTTTTTCCCTGTCACTGGAGAGGAATGCTGAGGGCAGTTTGCAACATGCTCTTGATTCAAACCTCCCCCATACAGGTGGGCTGATGAGGGTTCCTGATACAAAAGAGCAGTCTGTGTCTGGTTGTCCTCCTTGCTCTGCCCAGCTCTTAAGCAGTCCTGCTGGGGCAGTGGGAAGCACAGCTGTCCTGCAGCAGAAGGTCAAACATCAAACTAACTTGAATGCTGATGGGGTATTGGAGATCCCTGAATTCTCAGTGGGAGTATATGATGGCACAGCAAAAATGTTTGTCCCTCAGCAGGCACCACAGGATGACTTAGTCCTGCATAACTGAGCTTTGTCAGAGAGGGAGAGGAGGTACTTGCTCTGTGTGGACAGTTGGGTGTTTCAGCCTCTTTGAAATTAAAATAGGATCACAGAATCACAGAATATTCTGAGTTGGAAGGGACCTGCAAGGATCATTGAGTCCAACTCTCAAGTGAATGGCCTGTACAGGGACTGAAGCTGCAGCCTTGCTGATATTAGCTCCTTGCTCTGGCCAACAGAGCTAATAGAAGGGTTCAAGTGAAGTGATGGGTTTTTGGCAAGGGTTATCTTTTGATAAAAGGACATTTTATAATGAACGCTTTCATAAACGCCTCCAAAATACACCAGCTGGGAATGAATTTTAGTATGCACCATCAGTTTCCAGATGGGAAAATGTCCGTGTTCTGCTTCCAGCCCTCTTAGACATCTTCTGCTCTGCAGCCAAGTCCAATTAGTGCTAGTACCGTGGCAACTTCACTTGCTGGTGACAATATGTTTTAACGTGTGCCTTCAGACTCTCTCCACTCCTCACAGAAAGTGAGTCAAAATCCTCCCTTTGAAACCACAAATCCAGTTCTGGCTACAGTTTAGCACCATCTATGCCGCTGCCGATCCTGCTCTGATCACAAAATACAGTTAGGGTGCTGTGGGCTTTAAAGTGCCTCAGGGAATTTGAAAACCTGTTTTAGCAGAGCAGTGGAGGGAAGGTGAGAAATACCTTTTTTCTTAAGAACTGGCTTGATGGGGCAACGGATATTTTCTGGCTTGCACACCTGCTCACTGATGGCTGGCCATATGTGGTTTCATCACTGGTGCCTATCAGGAACAAGTGCATTTTTTTTTCCTTTCTGATAGAAACGTAGTTTCTTTTTTTTCCCCCCCTCTCTCCTCCCCTCAGACTTAATGTTCTTACTATCTTTCAAATTTTTAAAAATAGGAACTGCTGCGTTGCTATGGCTTCCTGTGCAACTCTGGAGCAGCTTTTTCTTCTCGTTGATGCAATTCGGGTTCACGATTCAGTTTGAGAAGACACCAGTGCTGCTCGCACCTAGTTCTTCCTCCTGGAAAGCAGAAGGGGGGACCACGACAGCCTTTGTGTTATCAGAAATTCACTAAAAAAGGGGAAAAAATTAGGTCAGATGAGTTTTTTTTGGAAAAGAGTGAGAGTATTAACCCTGGTGTGTCTAGGATTAGATTTTTTTATGTTCTGCAGTTTTAACACTGTTCTGTGGTTTAACTTTCAATGGGCTGTTGTTTTCCCCTTTCTGTCCTACATGCTTGTGTGATGGAGCTGAGCCCTCAAACAGCTGCCTGATCCCTTTCAGAAGCACCTGCTGTTCAGTGGCTTTTGCCATCCATGCTTTGCCCAAGAGATTGCGTGTGGTTAAGTGCTTTTCTGAATTGAGGCTTAGAGAACTCCTGACTAGATGCTGCTGATGAAATTCCTCTCAAAATCATTTTTAAGGGTTACTTGAGTCTTGCATCCACATTTTGGGAAAATGTGGATCTGCATATCTGTGGGGAGCTGAATACTTATCTGAAAGGGACCCAACCAAATTCTGCACAGGTAACAGGTATTCAAAACCTGTTACCTGTGCAGAATCCAGACCTTCCTCTGCAGTGTACAGACCTCTCCACTGGCCTATTTTCAAGTAGAAGTAATTTTTAAAGTACATTTTGTTTTACTTTGCAAATTTATTTTCATTCACAGTCCAAAGGTGAACATTTTTTGAAAAATCTGAGCAAAAAAATCCCTGTTTATCCAATTTTGAGTTAAGAGAGTGTGAAATGAATGAATTTGTTCTGCTTTCAAATAATTAGCCAGCAGTGGGGTTTCTGTTGGTGTGGACAAATAACTCAAAGCTTGCTTCACTTCAAACTTCAGAAATAGGTTTGCAGTGTTAGACAAGGGATTCCTGCTTTGCTAAGGTTAGAAAATGGGATTTTGAATTAAATATAAACATTTGAGGGTGATGTATGTTACCTTAGCGTAATTTTTTGTATTGTACATTCACTGCGCACTGTATTTCTTGAAGTATTTGAATGAAATATAATCTAGAAATGTGGTATTTAAAATGCTTGAATGTGAGTGAAATAATAACAGAGAAAATAGAAATAGCAGAGACCTGTCAGCTTGTTCAGTACACCCTGCTCTATCATTTCTGCAGCATGTTCTCTCCTGATTTAAGTAATAAAAATGTCTCTACTCAAGCCTGCAAGCACCTTAATATAAAATGAGTATTAAAATCTAACCATAGTTGCCCTTGAAATGATCAATCAGACTGAATGCTGCCAGCCATCTTCATACAAAGAAAGCTCTTTTCCGCCCCTGTGGAGAGATTTCTGGGCTTGTTATATCACACCAAACAGGTCTCTACACCTGTCTTGATAGAATAAAGATGGTAAGGTGATTAGGCCTCCCTTTTGCAGTAACATGCGATGAGGAATGGTGGAAAAACAGCTTTGGTGAGCTTAGTGTTGGTCTTTGTTAACGATCTGGAGAGACAGCAGATAATCAGACCAAGAGTTCACTCTCTTCATGGTGAGGTCAAGGTGGAAGAGAGCTGCCACAATGGACTGAAAACCCATGAATCTCTGTAGCCTGGCAGTGGTTAAAAATACACAAATGCTGGCTCGATGCTGACTTTTTTTCCTTGGTTTTTGAAGCTATATTAAAATGAGAGGGAAATGAGTTTTCAGTTGTCTTGCCCAGTGTTCTTCCCTGTATTATTAGTGCCCCAAATGAAACAATTTTTCAGCAAGATGGCTACCTCCAGTAGCAGTGTCACATCTTCCATCTGTTTATGACAGGCTATAGCATCTTTTATCTGCACTTCCAAAGCGCTTTACAAAGTAGAAGGGGATGGCTCAGTTCACCACAAAAATTCAGCCATCTCTGGGGTGAAATAGAGCAACTGCTTAACTGAGTATAGTACGAAGTGGAGATGAATACTGCACCTCACTGGAGCTGCATTAGGAATTTCAGCTGGCAGAATGAATTTACTCGAGGTGGATTTTCGCCAAGACATTGGGGGTGTTTAATGAGCGCAAGATATTAGTGGCAGTGCCACACATGCCTCTCGTGGGCCTGTGTGAAGCTGGCAGCCAGCAGCTCCAGAAGTGGTTTCAGGAAGAAGGTTAGCAGCTTTTCCAGTGTGCAGACCTCAAGAGCAAATGATATCTAATTTCAGTGACCTCCTTCATCCCAAGAGCATGACATGTTTTCAGCTGATTTACCTAGATTCTACGTTGATTGTCTGCCTCTTTCCCCTGGAGACAACCCTGGCCAGAGGGAGATGCCCAACAAGGCTTCTGTGTACCTGCCACTGGTTACAGACAAGTGATAACCAGAACTGGAAGGGGAGCAAAAGGGTTGACTGCAATGAAGCTCTTAGAGGATTTAACCACATGGGTAATAGATGTCATATGTAACAGATGGTCCTCCAAAAAGGGTATATTTCATTGCTTTCTTCCCCCCTTAAAATAATGTGTCACTAACAGATGAGGCCCTGTGTGTGACATGAGGTACCTCAAACAGATTGATGCAAGCAATGCTTTCCACCTTCTTCACAAAGATGCTGATGTTGTCCTTCTGCATCTGAGTGGTGACGTATGGCATGGTGAGAGCGTACAAGAGCTGGTACTTAATGGCAAAATGCTCTTCAGCATCACCAAGGGACTGTGAAGACTTTGAGGTGCAAAATACAGATGCTTACAGCCTCTGAATAAATCTGAACATCTAGCAACTGCTCTTCAGTATGCCTAGTACGTATTCATGTGAAAAAGCTGTTCTGCAGGGCAGCATGGGATATTGGGCTTTCCAGCATTTGACTTGCCCAGATCCAGAAGTGCAGCAGAACCAGTGTTTCAGATTTCTGCATGCTCTGCTGCTCTTGTCTCAGTTTCCTTTTCCTTTCCTTGCAGGCGTGTAGCCGAGATACTGTGGGGCTTTACTTGCAGATCTATTTTAGTTTTAATGTAGCTTTGAGGTGGAGAAGGTCTTGCTTTTTGCAAATGTGAGACTATAGGTCAAATTAATCACAAAATCCAGAATGGTTTGGGTTGGAAGGGAACCTTGAAGATCACCTAGTTCCAAGCCCCCTGCCATGGGAGGGGACATCTTCAACTAGACCAACTTGTTCAGGGTCCCATCTGACCTGGCTTTGAACATGACCAGGGGTGAGGCATCCACAGCTTCTCTGGCAACCTGTTCCCGTGCCTCACCACCCTCACAGTAAAGAATTTTTTCCTAATTCACAATCTAAACCTGCTCTCTTTCAGTTTGAACCCATTCCCCTCATCATGTCAGTATACACTCTTGTAAATAGTCTTGCCTCATCTTTCCTGTAAGTTCCCTTCAGGTACTGGAAGGCCACAATTAGGTGACCTCAAAGGTTTCTCTTTTCCAGACTGAGCAATCCGAATTCTCTCAGCCTTTCCTCACAGGAGAGGTACTCCAACTAGTGCTTGGAGGTGGCACCAAGCCACAGTTTCTCTGATGGCTGTGGGGAAGATGATAGTTCTGGAAAAGGCCCCAGTTTGACTGTCTAGAATGAGAAGTTTACTTAATTTACTGATTTGTGTTTTTTTCTCCAAGCAATTTTTCATGGAAGGCTCAAGTTTGAATTGTTGAAACCACAAGCTTAGCAATGCTGTGAAATTGATTTGGAATAGTTTATTATAGTTCCATGAAATTGCTTAACAAGAAAGTTTGGCAGTGATGGAGCCAAATGAAAAAAGCATGGTGCTCCCAACAGTGGGTGGCACTGAGAGTGCTGTGTAAGCCAGTATGGAGGGTATGTAGGCTTTCAGGAGTAGGATTAGCCACGGGGAGAGGCATTCACCAACTTGCATTGCAGATCAGGATGGTTTGCGATGCTGCTGGTTTCTTCCCTTTTTGTTATCCACTTCTGGATCCTCACAATGCCTGCAGAAGGGGTTCTGCCTCTTGGTGCTCAGCTGCAGCATCTCAGAAACATTTGTCATGGCCATCAGGTGTGGAAGCAGGTCCCCAGAGAAGGGCACTGACAGAAAGGGAGTGTGGGGATGTGGTGCAGATCGAGAACCACTTGGGGAAATATAAAGCATCACTGGGCTTGGTTTTAGAACACTCACTGTGAAGGACATGCAGCTGGTTCGCTAAGTGGAAGGGCTGTGGGTGACACTGACTTTTATTCCTCTGTGTGGTTTGGAGCTTGCCTTGGCTTGTCAGATGCCACAGGTCAGAGCAGCAGTAGTATCCAAAACCAGGCATTGTATGGATGCTGTAACTTTGGCTATGGCCAGGAAATCCCTAACCTCCTCTTGTCACCTGAGAAGTCAAGGGAAAGCAGCCATATAAATTTGTCACATTTGTGACAGGAAAGTTTTTTTAAGTATCAAAGAAAGCTGTGTGGTAGCACCTAGGGGTCTCATCTGGAGATGGCTGAGTGACAAGCGGTCCTTGGTCCACTCCCCTCACCATTACAGAAGAAAGGAGATGTTGGGCTGGTCAAGGAGACACACACTGTTGTACCTGTGGCTATTTACTTAATTACTACACCTCTAGGAGGCTGCTGCACAAGAACACGGGCCTCAGCTCTCAGGGTATTGAGGGTGTTCTCAGTATTGCAGTACTCTGGTGAGGTGTCAAGGAGCTGGCTCGGTACCACCTGGGAGCTGTGGAGCATGATTTTGTGTAGTGTCATATGCTGGTAGGACTTTGAATGATGTGGACAAACAGAGAGAGACTTGTTTTTCAAGAGTGGCTCTCTGGTGACAGCTCAGACCTTTACTGATGTAGACCTATGCCAAAAAGCTTATCTTCCTAGTCAAGTCCTTATGTCTTGATTTTGCAATGTCTACTATGTATTTCACCACTGAAAATGCTATTCCTTTATGTTCCTTCTTCAGGCCAGGAATCCTTTTTTTCCCCTTTTTTTGTCTTGTCAGCAGGAATGGTGGGCTTGTTCTGGCCAATGGGTGCAAGAGGAAATTTAGAATACATTCTTCTGCATTATTCAGAATCTGTTCTTCTGCAGTGTTTCTAAAGAAAGGTCTAAATGGTGGGTAGTCAAATAGAGGAACAGAGAGGATGGAACAAGTACTTAGACATTTGAACTAACTTTTTTTTTTTTTACTTCCTCCTCAACCCACTGATCCTAATGGGTTTCCCACTGTTTGCCTGAGAGAGCACTGAGAGGGGTAGGGAGTGGGACGCTTGTGAGCTTGCCAAATCAACAGTAGTCCTTGCTAATTGACATTTTATCCTTCTTTTTCAGCGTAATTGTGGGGCAGGCTTGCAGGTTTGCACTGTGGAAGGAGAGAACAGGAGGTTGCAGGGGAGGCACTTGCCCATAGGCAAAGCCTATTGCACTGGTGTTTCCATGATTCTGTGCTCATGGTGCTTGGCAAACGTCCAGGGATGAGCACACTGCTCTTGTTATCAGTCATGCCCCCTTTGTGTGTCTCTGTGTCCTTCCATCACTCCCATCTTCCATCTTCTCGTCCGCCTCTCAATATGTAATCCTTTTCTGTAGAAATATTAAATCTTACCTTAAAACAGAAGAACCACCCCTCTTTTCCTACCCCTTTTCTTTCCTCCCTTTCATCTTTTCTTCCCATGGAAGTGTTTGAAGTAGAACGAGTTCCCAAGAAAGGCTTTTTTTTTCTTCCTTTGTGCTTTGGCTCTGTGTCCCTTCTTCATTATATCTTCCCTTTGTTATTTTGTTCTGCCTGCCTCCTCTCTCTGTTTCCTCCCCATCTCTCAACCCTTCTTCAAGGCTCTTCCTTCATTAATATGTTAATTTATAGCTCGGGAATGCTTCTTGCAGCTCACTGTTCAACAGTGAGGAGAGAGCCAGGAGTGAGAGAGAGAGAGAGAGAAAATAAGAAAAAGGTGTGAGTCAGTAACTTACAACAGGACAGGACAAGGGGTGTTAACAAAGGAGAATCTTGCACTGACTGGTGTCATGATGCCAGGGAGAAGAGGATTATCCACAGTTTGGACTGGCTTGGTCTTTGTCTATTGTTTTGACATTTTCAACGCCTGAAGCTTAATATTAGTAGGAAAAAAAAAGAAGTTGAAAACTAAAGAAGCTCTGAAATCTTTTTTCCCAAATAGTTCCTTTTTGGCAATTTCTAAGACATCTTTCCCTCTGCACAGAATTTTTATAAACATCAGCCCCTGCTCCCACCCTAATATGGTCTCTTTGTTTCATTTGATATGTGTATGGTCATTTCATGAGGCCTTGGGTGTATTTTGCAGGATGAACAAAACATACCAGAGATTCTCTGAAGGGAGTTTTACCCCCCAAAAAAGTTTATAGGTGAGAAGTAGGGAATGTTTAAGCTGCTGTTCAGGTAAAGAGGTATGAATAAAGACTATAATACCACAGAAGTTATATAGCAGTGAAAATGTTAGGGAACCTGGGGTTAGAAGGAGCATGACAACTGCCATTAGAGACAGGTGTGATGAGTCAAAATTTTCCTTTCTGCCTCCCACCAGCACAGATACTGGGTGGAAGGTTGCAAAGAAAGAAGAGATGGAGGCAGGCATCTCTGCATCACGGACCAGATCTGGGGAGGATGCAGAATGCCAACACCATTGCAATTTTGCCCTGAAATTAGGGAACTTCTAGCTATTATATTTGCTGTTTTATATCTAATGAAGTGAGACCTCTGCCTGTGCTCATAGTGCTAGGATCGTGATTGCCCAAGCAAATAATTAACAATGCAGCAATGAAAGCCAATGCTGGGGAGCTGGCAGGGTGGGTGGCCGGAGGTGAGGAAGCAGTTCTGAGGAAGGGCATGTGGTGAAGAAGGGAGAGAAGCAGAGACAAACTCTGGTACAGTGCTGCAAAACCGGTATGAGCTGGAAGCAAAATAACTGGGGAGGAAAACTCAGGGGGACTGCTGCAATGTTCTGTGAAGTCCAAGGCCCCCGAGCCAAGAGCCTTTCATATATTACGTGCACACAACTGTGTCAGAAGAATATTATTTAGGTTGCAAAGGCAAGCACTTCAAACAGAAGAAAATGCCAGAATTAAGGCTGCAATCTTAATTTGGCATTCTTGTGTCTATGCATTACAAAGCAGTGCTTTCAGTACTGTCTTTCAAGACAGGACCCCTGCCTGCTTCTGTATGCAGGATGGTGACATTTCCTGACTGAGCAGTGATTCAGGATTTTGCTTCCTTCGCCTTGCTTAATGTGTGTCTTTAAGCTTTGTATTGTGTCTGCTTTCACAGGCTGCTGAAAATTGAGGATTCTTTGTCTCAAGGTGTTATCTGTGGCAGCTAGGCCAATATCTTGGTACATCATGAAGCCCATGGAATTTCACCTTACTCCTACAGGATGAGAGGACACAAGCTACTTTATGTAAATCCATTGTATAGGTGGGGAACTGAGGTGCAGCAAGATTAAGGTCAAAAACGTCTATTAATTTTTCATGGCCCATCTGAGACACCTAGAATCTCATTATTCAAAGTACTGATCATTACAGAATGCTTTCAGTGTTCAAAGCAAATGTTCTCTTTGTCTTCAACTCAGCAATTCTTCAATTGCCCCCTGCCAAGTCTTGCCTAGGACTGAGCACCGTTTTTCATTGATTTTTTATTAATGTAGAAATGGAAATTTGGTGACATTCAAGTTATATGGGCTGTTTGTTTATATCCTCTATAACTGTTTGTTTTGCAGAAATCATCTTGAACCCAGGAGAAAAGCAAAATAGTCTCCAAACCATTTCCCTTTTTTAATTTTAATTTGAATTATTTCTTTCAATATATTTAAGGTGAAACACTGGATTTTGAATTCCAATTAGTTTATAGCTTCAATAAGTATCTTCCTTTATTTTGAAAAAACTATGTTTAAAAACATTCAGATTCAAAAGAAGACAGGCTGAATATATATATGTATATATTTTCAACAAAGTCAAAACTTTATCCTTACTGATTTGCCAAAATTGGGCTCTCAATATAGTACTTATTTTTGTTTGGAATTGCCACCAGACCAAAAAAAGGGGCCAGAGAATTTGTCCAGCTTTTGTTAAACATCTTGAAAACGGGGTGCACAGATTAGAGTCTGCTTCTAAAAAAATTGTTTAAGAGATTTTGCTGATCTCTTCTCCCTGGTATCCAGTAATAGGATGCATGTGAATGGTTTGAAGCTGTGTCATGTGAGGTTTAGACTGGACATTAGGGAGGTTTTCTTCACCGAGAAGGTGGTCAAACACTGGAACAGGTTTCTTGGATCAATGCTCCAAGCTTGTCAGTGTTTAGGAGGCATTTGGGCTAGGTGGTTGTGGTATGTCCCTTTCAACTGAAATATTCTATTCTATTCTATTCTATTCTATTCTATTCTATTCTATTCTATTCTATTCTATTCTATTCTATTCTATTCTATTCTATTCTAATTCTAATTCTAATTCTAATTCTAATTCTAATTCTAATTCTAATTCTAATTCTAATTCTAATTCTAATTCTAATTCTATTCCATTCTAATTCCATTCCACTCCACTCTACTCTATTTGTACCACCATGGCCTTTTGCAGTGGCTGGCCTTGCAGTACATCTTTCTGCTGGCATAGCCATGTGATTTTCCTGTTTGTCCTAGCCATTCTCACTTGATTACTGCCCACTTCCCAAACAGCTAGGTTTAATTACCAAATTAATCTATCTACTTCATTCAATGAGATTGGGGTCTTAAAAGAAAAGTTGTTGATTCAGGACTGATTCTTAGTCGTTGTACAAAATGGGGTGCATTAAAATTGGTTGAATAAATATAATGCTGATGTTTTCCTTCTTTTGCAGTGCTTGACTTTGTGTAATGAATAAGCCAACACTTTGCCAAGCTGCATGGCTTAGTGGTCATGAATGGCTAGCTTTTCTCTCCCACTGCTGACTTCTTTTGTCTGGTCTCCACCAACTTGCCTTGTCTGTTCTGCCCTTCTGGCTTCTTCTTCTAATCTGATTCTCACCTAGCAAAGTTAGAATCTACCTTATAGACAAATAATCTAAGCTCCAGAACCTGGATCTAGAAAAATCCAGCTTCCACTGCTGGACTGTGTCCCTTATTTTTATCCATTTCCACTTATCTGACATTCTGACTCCTTGTCCAGTCTGTCTTCCCCTTCCCTCAGCCCCAACAAGTCAAAGTCTCTTTGTCCAAATAGTCCAGGTTTCACACCTCCCGTTCTCTTCTCTCATGTAACATATTAGCCCCATACTTCTCACAGTGTCCCGAGTGAGTCAGTGAATCCTGATTACCTTCCTGGCTCTTTCCTGCTGCTTTGGAATTAGCCAGCCTCCTTTTCCAGTGATCCATATGTGCAGGGAGCAGGCACAATCATGGGAAATACAAACCCAAGAGATGTATTCCTCCTCCTTCTGCTCCCCCAGTCCAGTCATAGGCCTTACTTGAATTCATGTGTAGTTCCTTGGTCTGCAGAAGGCCCAGTGAGGAGTTGAAAAAGGCTGGGTTTTTTGGGTTTTTTTTGAAAGCTCTATTAATTTTTCTTGAACAGCTGTAACTTGAAGTTTTTCCAAAAGCTTATGGCCTGTCTGCGTTTTCACAAGTATGGGAAAAATCAGCATGAAATGAACATTTGCTTTCCTCTCTCATCAAAATTCATGTCCCTTGAAAGCAGAGAACTACTGGAGCTTTTTATAAAGGTCACTATCTTTTTCTTAATGTTGGTAAAATAGCTTTTTTCCTCTTGCCTGTTTTTGGAAAAGAACGGACCATTTTAACTTCAGTCTTCGTCAAATATCAGGCATGACATGAACATCTGATATGGAAAATGTCAGTCTTAAAGATAAAATTTGGCATAGCTAGAGGAATCTATAAGGAAGGTTTTACTTTAGGAAGAAGAGGACAGCTTGAAGAGATGGTGATACCAGCTCCAGCCTTGCAAATCTCTCCTCTGTGGGCTTCCTGGAACATATTTAGGAGGTTAAGGTAAATCTGCTTACTGAATATGTTCTTGTAGGGTCTTAAACCTGGATCTCAGTCAGCAAGCAGAGAAACTAATTGTTTTATTTCAGTTTGAATTGAAAATGATGTTTCTTAAAAAAAAAAAAAGTGTCTACCCCAGGCTTTCAGCACCTTTAATGTTCATTGAAAAACATATGTCGCATAATGAAAGAAATCGGTGCCAGTCCCCAGCATGGAACTAAAACCAACCATCCAAGCAGTTAGAAAAAAAACAAGTGAAAGAGCAGAAAAAAATCTAGTCCTCCATAGGCTACCCTTTTCTTTCTCCTGCTTCTCTCCCTCCCTCCTTGCTTCAGCCATGGGTGTTCAGCTACAGGGCTGTATTTTGCAGTCCTACCTTCACCAAAACAGATTAACTCATGCAGCTCATGAATCATCCCCAAACATGGGAAACCTTAGTGGGAAGAAAGCAGTGCCAGAGATACTGCTTTTTCTCGATTTTTTGTAAAACATTTCTAGGAGCCAAGTGGCATGTTGAGGTTACAGGCGCCAGATGAGAGCTCTGGCAGAGAACTACAGAGTGTGGCAGACTGGAAGAGGGGGCAAGTTTGGGGTCAGGATGCTGTTAGAGATTTGGCAAAGTTTTGGCCAAGTGTCTTCTGACACTTGATGCATTCTCCCTTGGTCTCTTCTTGGAGAAAACACAGTGAAAAACACTACTTCCTTGCACTCTGTGACAGGCATTCTATGTTCTGGAAAGAGATTCCAGAATAGGTGGTGCAGTCTTGAACCTCATCCCTAACATTGAACATTCATAGAATCAAAGTATCATTTAGGTTGGAAAAGACCTCAGAGATCTTTGAGTCCAATCATAAACCCAGCCCTGCCAAGTCCACCAGTAAACCATGTCCTTAGTGCCACATCTACTCATCTTTTAAATACTTCCAGGGAGAGTGGCTATGCCGTTTCCCTGGGAAGCCTGTTCCAGTGCTTGACAGCCCTTTCAGTGAAGGAATTTTTCCTTTTACCTGATCTGGCAGAACCTGAGACCATTTTCTCTCATCCTACCATGGCCACTTAACAGCAATGGTGTGGGACTTGTGAGATGAACAAGGTATCTCAGTCTGGTTCGTTGCTGATATTATCCCTCTCCTGAGGCCATTCTCAGAGAGCTCTTGTGAATTGTCTACAGCAGAAGGGGTGAGGGTTTGAGTGGGCCTGAATTATAAACTGTCCTCTGTTGGCAGGTAGGTGATATTTCCTGGCTGACATTCAGTAGACAGTGGAGATAACTTCCCTGGCTGATGCCCACTTTACGCCTTTCTCAGGGATAAATGAAAATCTCCAGGGTTATTATGATTCCTCCTCACATGAGCCTGAAATGTGCCGAGTATAAATAGAAGAAAAAGAGGAAACAGGAAAAAACACCAGCATCGCAAATGATGTGCAAGAGGGCTGGTGCCTGTGGCACTGCGTGTATTCAATTTCAGTGTGCTGTATTTACTTCTGTTTCCCTTCTGAAAAGACAACCTCCAGGCACTTCACTAAATGGATTGAAAGGTTTGTCTGGTTTTAATGATGTTTCTGAAAGAGCTTGTGTGTTATTCCTCCACTCAAGTACTTCAGAGAGACTTTGCAATGCCTCTTGGTTAATCAGAACATTATGAATGCCTTGGCATTTAGGGGTAGGCAATTATCTGTTCTGGGACTGCTTTAGAAGGAGTGACTGGGGTTAATAAGCTAATGTTTTCTAGTAGAGGGTATCCTAATCTGGGAGAGTATGGGAACAATCAGTGGATTAATTAAGACGTGTGTGATGGCGTGGTATGAACATTTAACTTTAGCAATCATAGGAATTGGAAGCACAGTTTCAGTCTCAGGTGGGATGCTGTGCCAGTGCTGCTCAGCAGTAGCCAAAACTGTGGTGTGTTACCAACTCCTTTCTGGGTACCAATGCAAAGCAAAGCACAGTGAGGGCTGCTGTGGGAAAATGAACTCCATCTCAGCCAGACACAATACAAAGCTCTACCCTTAATTATCATGGTAGAAATCTGTAATATCAGTGTGTTGAAGAGTGCCACAGAAGAACTGGGCAGCAGAGGAAAACTAAATGGTGTCACAGGGATTTACCTGTAAAGCTGAGATAAGGTCTAGCTCTATGGCTTTGGCAGCAGAGAGGGGAAACTCTGTGATCTGTGTGTGAAAGTGAAAGGATGTAGTTCTGGTTCCTCAGCATGATATCCATGGAGCAGCATCCAGAGGAAAAAATTGGAGCAGGTTTTTTTCACATGCTTAAGTAGCCTTGGCTATGTACCTGTGGAGGAGAATGGTAGGGCTTGGGGAAGAAAAAAATTGGTTTGGTTCCACTGACTGCTATTATTTGTGCACACAACATGCTTGTATTAGGGAAGAAGTCCTACTTGGTACTTCTGTGACCTCAGGGAATAACTGCTCTAGAGGTGGCAGACGTATTTAATTACCAGTATGATTACATCTATCTTTAGCCAAGTTGGGGCTGGCACAACAGCCTGCTGTGATGGCACTGCTTAGATGACACAGATTCAGGCTTCAAAGACTCATAGAATTATAACATTACTAAGGTTGGAAAAGATCTGTAAGATCATTGAGTCCAACCATTGGCCTAAACTGTCAGGTCCACCTCTAAATTGTGACCCTAAGTGCCACATCTCTATCTACCTCCAGAGATGGTGACACCACCACCACATCCCTGGGCAGCCTTTTCCCTGGCTCAGCTTGAAGCCGTTCCCTCTTGTTCTAGCTCTCATTACCTGGGAGAAGAGACCAACACCCACCTGTCTATGACCTCCTTCCAGAGCAATAAGAACACTCCTGAGCCTCCTCTCCAGGCTAGACACCCCCAGCTCTTTGGGGAGTGTTTAGCTTGGCGGCACCATGGGGAAGGGGCTCCTCTGTGCTGCTGAGCCTGAGCTGGTCAGGAGCTGGAGCATCAGAGGCACAGAAGAGACCAAGGGCAGGGTCTCTGCATGGCCCAAAGAAGAAGAGCATAAGGGGTCTCCCACTCTGCCTGTTGACAAAAGTCAGGGGGTCCACAGAAACTCATGAAGTTTCATTAGAAAATTACACATTTGACATAGAAATTGGTATGTTAGTCCCTTACCTACCATTTAAGCACTTGACAGTGGGTTTTGAATAAAGGGGAGAGTGGAAAAGAAGAGAGAAAGGAAGAAATTAAGGTTAGGGGGAGGGTATGGAAAGAGGGAGAGAAAGTAAAAACAAAAAAGAAAGGAAGAATCACTGTTCCTGATTCCAGTGTCATCTGGCTGATGGAATGTTTGTCCTGGTTCCAGCATGTTGATCTGGATGATAGGATGTCCAGGATCCTGGGGGTGCTGCCTGAGCTTGGTGGAGGTACCTTTTTATAGATAGGTTTCCCTGCCCTGCACACAGGTTTCTCACTTTCTGTGCAAATTGACTATCATGAGCTGATCATATTTCTCACCTTTTTTGAAATGGGTCAGAGGGCTTTGGAGGGCTTGGGTGGTCTTGACCTTCCCCTACAGTCCAGAGCTGCTTCTTGGCCTCAACCCTGCACTTACTCTGCACTGTGTTATCTCCAGGAAGTACAAGAAGGATGTTTGTCTTGGAGAAGCACTGAGCTACTTCCTCGTAGCCCCTTCTCCAGCCACTCTTGTTCTTTCCCATGCCATGTTATTACCAACAATCCTTAACTGGCTCCACAGCCAGGAACTACAGGAATGCTATGCATGGTCAGGGTCAGCTGCTGTCCTGAGTACCCACCTGGTGCAGGCAGTGGGGTGTGATGCAGGGGCACCCAAATGTCCTGTGCCACCTCCTGAAGAGAGAGAGCTGTTGCATGTTGCATGGGGACGGCTGCAGGTGAGGGCTTGCATTGCAAACACCTAAACAGCTGCCTGTCCCATGCCAGCCAGCTGTCCTCCCAGCAAGTGGCCCCCGTGATAGACTCCATTTCCCTTAAATCCCTCTTCACATCTCCAATTTGGTAAAAACATTCTTCCTCAGACTCCATGCCTGTGTCCCCAGCAGATCCAGATCATTGGCTGGGGGTGTGTGTGGTTGAAGGTCTGAGTGTTCTACTCATGCAGAGTATTTTTTTTTATGATATAAAATTACTTCTGAAAAAGGGATTTAGAGAATTTCTTCTATATCAGTATATATGACATCTTCAAATTTAGGGCACCTTCCCAGGGAGACTTTGGTTGACATCCTTATCTAAAGTCAGGCATTTAGGATTTGAGGACCCAGTGCTTTAACTACTGGGCTTTTCTGGAGAGGAAAGAAAGATCTTGGTGACTGACTAGAGGAAGGCAGTGAAGAGAGCATAGGATATATGCATCCAAAATGTGAATAATGACGTAGAAGAATGGACATGAATTGTAAAAGGCTCTGTCTCTGAAGAGCATTACCTTCTCTTGAGCTCTGAAAAGTGTCTGAAAATACTTACCATCTCACACCTTGTAAAATTTGAGCCTAGTGTGTGAGCACTAACTTTTGGAAATGATGGGTCAGCAGCTGAGCCCAAATTCCTAGTGTGCCTTATAGTACCATGTGGGCATAGAAAACCAGCCAGCACTGGAGTCCATTGCCTGATTTTCACTCAAGCGAAGATAGTGAAGCAGATAGCAGTAGTTACTCTATTTCTAAGAGGTATCATGTTAAAGAGCTTGTTAATACCCTCCTACCTCCTTCCCATCCCTTAGGCAACCAGCATGGGCAGCAAGTATAAATAAGTAAGGATATGCAAAGTGCGAAATTGCATTCCAGCTCAGGGCATGTTCTGTGATGCAACAAATAAGCACTTAGAGGGAAGGCTGGGATGGAAATCTGCAGTGCTCCTTCCCAGAGCTGGAGCTGGTTAAAGGCAGACAGAGTCGGGGTGTGGATGGAGCTGAGTGGGACTGCACGAGTGGGAGAAAAACATGCCTGACTGACTCTGGCAATGGTGGGGAGTGCCTATTCTGGCAGCAGGTGGGTGAGTGTGTGGGCTGCAGCGAAAGTGTGGTGAAGATGCATGACTGAATTATTAGTTTGTTGTGCACGTGGCTGAGGTGGTTGTGGGGAGGAAGGTGGTCAGTGGAGCAGACTTCTCCTGTCCGTCTGGTCATGGTGTGAAGAAAATACTGAGGCTGGTATTTTGACTGGCCTGTGAATCTAGAAGGACTCCCAGTGAGCAAAAGCTCAGCACTGAATCCACCTTTTCAGCTCTCTGGGACATGAGAGCATCCTAATTCTCTTTTGGGCTTTGCAGACCAGTTTTCAGCTATTGTAAATTGCTGCAGGGCAACAAATCCATTTACATCTGGGTAATAGAAAATATAAATTTTGTGCCACCTTTCTTGTCTGTCCATCTGTCTTACTTTGCCACCCTTTCTGCTTTGTCTTCGTTAGCTCTCCCTGGCTGTCACTTGAAGCCAAAATGAACTTTCTGGTTTCCCCCATTAGTTCTTCCTTTCAGATATAGTTAGCAGTGATCCTGGATTCTGAGCCATGTATGACTGTGCAAAGAGGCTGCACTGTGCCTTGGGCAGAGGGGAAGGCAGGGCTAGCCAATTTGTGATAAGAAGAACCAGGGTATAAACCAGTCAGAAAACTGTGGGGATAGCTCTGAACATGCATGCTGGAGCCCAAGGACTGGTGGTGACCAGACCCAGAGCTACGCAGAGTGGAGTCTGGGGATTTAGGTCCTCTCCTCACCTGGACAGGATTCTCCTTTTGGCCCTTGCAGTGGTGAGATTGCTGTGCTGAACCATGGGGGCTAAAGGCTGTGCCACCCTCAGTCTCTTGAATGACAAAGGTTGTAGTGGGAGAGACTCTAGCACCAAGAGTGGAAAAGCTGGAAGCTTCGACAGGGAGTATTGAAGAGAGATGTGGGAAGATGTGGGTGTTCCTACCCTGCATGTGCTTCCTACAGGAATCGTGGCTCCTCTTCAGTTTGCAGTGAGTGGCTGGGTGCTTGCTCAGGCACTGGAAATGACTGACATCAAGAAAGCTGCCCTCATTCCTGGAGTTGGAGAGGTTGGTGAGCTGGGCTAGGACCAGCTTTGTTCTCAGTTAAGCAGTTCTCCCTGCAGAGCTCTTCCGTTTGGTTTGTATATCTGTTCCTTTTTCAAACTGTGGGAGGCTGATAGGGTGTGTGGTGTGTGTTTCTGCTGTGTGTATTTGAAGAAAACACCCCACCCAAATTGACTTCTGAGCACCAAAAGGTTCTAAAGCAGGAAAAGCGATAGATATTAACCTTGTGCATTCTTTAGCTGTTGGTTTTCTTTTACTGAATGAATATCACATGTCCTTCCTTCCTGCATCATCCCCCTACCCCTCCCCCTGCTCTGGGCTTTACATCAGCCTCCTTAATAAGAAGTGCTCTGTTTTTAGTCTTAAGTGAGTGCCGAGCCCTTTGCTGCAAGGCTTACTGTTGCCTAAAGCTCTCATCTGAAATAACAAACTGGTTCTTCAGGCATGCTGCACACCCCTGAAGAGCCAGCCCTATCTGAGCTACCCTGCATTGTGCATGGGGGCTCACAGCCCTCTCCCACCCCACCTCCACTCCTTTTATCCCGTATCATCAACAACGACTCGGAGACAGGAGTAAAAAGCGAACTCTCCTGGTCTGAGGTTTATAATAAATTCCTTCAGCGGTCATACTGGCAACACTAGAACCTCACAAAAAATCAGGGTAAGAGGCCCTGTTAGTAAAGGAAATTGGCAAGGATAAACCTCTGCTAAGCTTCACTCAGGACTGCCATGAGTGCAGTAAAAAAATGTGTCCCTGTCAAGTGGCACTGACCTGAGCACACACCAAGAGGTGCATCCATTCTCTCCCTTACATGCCCTCTACTCCATGGTGTTGCCTTTGCAGGGTGCTCTCAAGGCAGTGTTTCTTTCACATGCATTTTCCAGTCTTTCAGCTGCCTCCACCTTTATATTTGAGAGTTTGTTGATATTTCTTCCATCTCAGTACTAATTTCTTGAGACTTCCTTGCTTAACCCTACCATACTTTCTTCAGTATTCCAAGAACAAATAGTATTTCCTGAGGTAAAATATGTAAAAGGTGAAAGACTAAAAGGAGGAGACTTGAAAATACAGTGTCTAATTAACATATGGAAATAGCTGGAATATTATGGCAAATAGCTTAAAAAGAAACCATAATGGATTAGCCAGCTTTCTGAATAGGACTAACCCCAGCTATTACAAAGGGCTTGATAGGAGCAATAAAAGCTCATGTATCAATTCTGCAGAGACAGGAAGTTCATTTGGGCAGTGATAGGAGGGAATTGCAGATGCTCTCATATCTCTGTTCCAGGTTAGGAATCCTTAGCCATCATTGTCATCGCTAAAGATGAAACTGATGCATAGGGCAGGGCTCCAAGGTGGAGAAAGGCTCATGTTTAAATGACTCAGCCTGGCCCTGTGCTTACCATTCACTCTGAGCCTTTCATCCCTCTGCTTTCTACCATGTGTCCTGGTGCAAGGAAAGAAACCGCAGCTCCCTCTTCGATGCCATCAGTTTCCTTCACTCTTACATCTGTGCGCTTGAGCTGCTTCTGCCATGGGTCCCTCTGCCTGCACCAAGGGCTGCCTCTGGCCTGAAGTGGTGGGAGAGCAGATACAGTGGTCAGGGAGCCCAGCAGGGAGGACCCATTGAAGCTCTCTGGAAAGGAGCTTCCAAAACCAAGGAAGTTCCTTTCAGTATCTAAAACATCTACTGCCCGTACACATTGGCTCTGAAGTGCTGAGCTAGAAAACTCAGAAAAATTAATCTTATCTGTGAAGTTTTTTATATTTTGCTATATTTCTGTCACAGATCTGAAGGTTTCCCATGCCACAACACTCCACCTCTCCATCCAGTCATTCTAGTGTTATGTTTTTTGCCCTTCACTTTTCCTCTCTTGTTTGAACCTTCTTCCCACTCTTTACCATCATACCTAACCGCAGGATACTTTAATGGTTTTGTTCAGCTGGTTTTTATTATGCTATTTGTTAGAGTAACTGAAAAGACTTATTGCTTCTTTTTTGAAGATTGAGCTAACAAACTTTCTATCTATGTGTCATTTGGGTGTGTAAGAGTGGGTGACTGACATGAAACAATAGGTGTCAAGTAAGCTAATGATCACAATTTGGTGTTTGGTTGCTTCATTGAAAAATGAATGGGAAAAGATTACATAAGCTGTCCCTCTTTTGAGTGGAGGGCTGTGCCAGGTCGCTTGCAGAGGCCCTTTCTAATCTGAATTTCTCTGTGACTCTTAAAATCCTGTTTGCCGTAGTGATATTTTCATCCTGAGGTGTGTTTTCATTTGCCTGTCTCACAGTGTGTGGCATAGTGGGACTGGACAGTATCTAGAATACTGTTGTCTAGGCACAGAAATCCAATCAAGTGTTTCTTCTTTCATGGACTAAACAAATCTTACTTTGCAGGAGAGCAAAAAATGGCAATTTGAAGAGCTCATCTGTAGAAGTGTTTTGCCAATCAAGGACTGCAATAACAAATGGGGTCAAAGCCTTTACAATTTCAGAGAGCTAAATGAGGGCTTGCAGCTGGAAGTGGAACTGCAAAGCTGAAACTGGATCTATATGTGAATTTTGCAGTGCAGTTCCCTTTTTTTCCTGTCAAAATGGCCCCCTTTGCAAGTCTCTGTAGGCTGCACTGGGTCTTCTTAGTCTCTGAACTGCCCATTATAGCATCTCAGCTTCTTCCTAGAAACTCATATTTCTCACATGACTTTTCCCATGTCAAAATAAAATGAATTGAAGGGGGCATGATGGCAGCTTCAGTGTTCCTAATAATTTCTCATTCCAAGACACTGTGATTAGCCACAAGAGCCTTGATTCTGGCTTTCTATAAAGACTCTGAGAAGGATTTTCAGAGATATCAAACAGTGTGATTTTTTTAGACATTAAGAAAGCAGGGTTTAGAAACCCTATTTTGAATGACTGGCTACTTGATGTACCACGGCAGTTGACCCTCTGGAGGCTCTGCAAGCCTAGCTTGCCTCTGATGTCCCTTCTCAGCTACCCCTGTCAGAACTGCTCCGGAAGGACTGACTCTGGGATTGACAGATGACATTTGCAAGTTGAGAGGCCAGGGATGCTCAGAACATTATTCCAGGGCCCACTCCACTGAGCTGTGTCCCTGCACAACCTCAGCCATGTAAACTTCCTCGTTTTCAGTCACTTACTACTGGTCTTGGTGGCAGTGTTTGTGCGTGTGGATCCAGGAGTCACGAGGACCTTACCCCAGCTCTCAGTGTTCTCCTTGACCTGCCCAACAAACCCCAAAGCAACCTGTAGCTTTGCCACTGTCTCTCAAGCTGTTTTCTATCACCATTATCATCTGTGGCTGCTTGGTAGCCAGCTGAGGCAGCATGTTTTGGAGTGGGTTAGCCTCCCCTCTTTCACAGGAACTATTGGAAGAGCTGACTGCAAACAGATTTTCACTGCCCCAATGTGGACTGATGTCAAACAGTGCCCAATGAGAGCTGACAAGCTGACAGACCCAATCCATCAGTGGAGGATGAGGGAGGGGGGAAAAGAACATCTCTTGCGCACGCCTTCAAGAGACACAGAGCAATTTCACAGATGGGCCGGCAAGGCTCTTGTAAGTGATACAAGTCCATGTTTAATAGCCTGTCCATTTCTCTGGAGGCAGGTGCAGGTGCAAGGGATACAGGGATAAAAAATTCAGTGCCAGACACAAAGTAGCTGATAGGAGTCTGTCTTCCAGGGGCAGGGTCCTGTTTGGTACTGCCACTGAGTTATTTTATTGGTAAATATTGGGAGTGAGCTGGCTGGGAGCCCCTGCTGAGATCAAAAGTAGGTCTCTGAAACCAGACTTCAGGCTACAAGAAATAAATCTGTCCCATTTTGACTTGTGCATCCAATGTTGCAGAGTATTTCTGAAGAGTAATTGTGATGGTGAAGTCAGAAAGAAAATACTTGGTATTGGTTCCATTTTTGCTGCACAGTTAGTTGTTGTATGCACAGTGAGCTGTGAGCTGTGCACTGTCCTCTCTTCACCTTTGTCTAAGATGCAGAATTGCTGCCCTTTGGGTAGGGATCACAGTGTTTTCTCATCTAGTGGGAGCCCCCATGCCTTTCTCCTGCCTATGGGGCCTGGTACTTTGTCCAGGTTCCAAATCAGACCACACCTCACAAAAAAGACCCAAACTTGAACTCATCTGGGCCTACTACCTTTCCCCAATAGCATCCCTTATATTGGCCTACAGAATGACTCCCAATACCTTACTTCAGGCCCAGCCTGAAAAGAAATTCCCCTTGTGAGGTCACCTGCTTGAAATTGGTCCCAAATGACCAATTTCAGACTTGCCAGGGACTTCTCAATGCAGATCATAGAATCATAGAATAGTTTGCATTGAAAGGGATCTTAAAAATTATCCAGTTCTAAAGCACCTCCTATGAGCAGGGGCACCTTCCATTAGAGCAGGTTCTCAAAGCCCCATCCAGCCTGGCCTTGAACACTTCCAAGGATGGGATATGCCACAACTTCTCTGGATATCTTGTTACAGTACCTTACCTCCCTCACATTGAAGAATTTCTTCCTTATATCTAATCTAAACCTATTCTCTTTCACTTTGAAGCCATTTTCCCTTGTACTATCACTCCATGTCCTTGTAAAAAGTCCCTCTCCAGCTCTCTTGTAGCTACTTCAGGTACTGGAAGGTGCTATAAATTCTCACTTGAACCTTCTCTTCCCCAGTCTGAACAGCCCCAACTCATAAGAGTGGTCCTCTTCCCCTCTGATCACCTTTGTGGCTCTCCTCTGGACTTGCTCCAACAGATCTATGCCCTCCTGTGCTGTGACCCCAGAGCTGGATGCAGCACTGCAGGTGGGGTCTCACCAGAGTAGAACAGAGGGGGAAAATCGACTCCTTCACCCTGCTGGCCACACTGCTTTTGATGCAGCCCAGGATATGGTTGGCTTTCTGTGCTGGAAATGCACGTTGCCAGGTCATGCTGAGCTTTTTGTCAGATCTTGTCAGATCTGGAAATCAGCACTGGGTTGGATTTGATTTATTGGTTGTTTCACAACCAAAGTCCATGTGGAAAAACTAATCCCATGCTGTTACTTTTTGCCATTGACTCATTTACTGCTTTAGGCCATAACAGGTAATTTTTACATTTCCTTTTTCTTCCTCCAAATTGTAGTCTGGTTTTAGGTCCCAACAACAGTTGAGCTGGGAATCTGACCCAGTGGTGATTTTTCACTGATTTTCAGCTTGATGCTGAGATTATGAAGGCATTATTGTGGTATATTTGTATCAGGCACATAGGAAGCTATGAAATTCAGAAGAGTCACTCAGCTGTTTTTCCCTTATTAGGAAAGTTGGAAAAAATTCTGCTGCTGTTCGTGCTTATTTTCTTTATCCCATATAATGTGACTAGATAATCTTAGAAGGGGTCTGGAGGCTTGAGCTTGGTCTCCAATCTCAGTAATAAGCAGATCACTTGGTGGTCCAGCAGAGCTGTAATTGTTTCAGAGCACAGGGGCAAGAATTATTTCTTATGTTTGAGCATTGTCTGCAGGCTGGTTGCTTTATTTCATCAGTGCAGATAATTTAGAGAGATGAATGATCAGAGCATAGAGCACATTGGGATCCCCAGCTCTGGAATATACATGGGAAAACCAAGCTGCTGTTGCAGTAAAAGCCAAATTACTTCATTGGTGCTATACTATCAGTAGTAATCCAAACACATAACTTAAAAGCCTACAAACCAGGCCCTTTGTGTTTGGCCCATGTCCTTTTCTGTGATGAGGTGGAAACTGGCATCTCCTTGCTTTATAACTGCCTGATTTGCAATCTCTCTTTCCCTCTTCCCCCACCTTCACAGCAGCCTGTCCTCATACTACTGATTCATTGTGCAATCAGATGGGTGATAACAGATGCTTCAGGAGAAGGGAATCTTCCTCCACAATTTGCTTAGCCAGTTGTGTGGTTGGAGTAGGAGTCAATTCCTTCCTGCCGTCTGCAGCCGTCTGCAGCCTGAAACGACTCATCCATCCCTTACCATTCTAGGGGTACAACTATAAATACTAGCAAGGGTTCATAGAATTTGCCAGCCCTTTTAAAGTTCTTTCTCCAAACCCTGACCATTTCTTACAGCACCAAAAGGCTTCTGATAAAATACAGTGTGCTAAAGGGTGTGAATTGTTGTTCATTCTACTGAGTTGCCTGCCCTCCAAGTGTTGCAAACGAGAGTTAGAAGGCAGAATTAACTCATTTTCACTGTGTACTTCATTTCTATTAACATAATCTCCTCTAATTTTTTGCTTGGCTGTAATATTGTGACATCTGCATTGTTTTAGAGGTAGGTTGAGAATTGTACTGAACTGGGTGGGACAGTCACAGTTGAAAGGGACCTGGCCTTGTGCAAATGTGAACCCCACAACAACCCTTCTTCTTTCTTCAGCAGCTAAGTTTGCAGGGAAGTAACATTTTCATCTCAATTTCAGTGATTAGGAGTGACATCCTCTTTCTACAGCCATCTGGGGTGTGAAAACAAATACAAATGCATGGTCCAAATCGATCCAGAAAGGTGGAAAGAAAACCAAGGGCTATCAGAAAAATTATCCGTCTTTGCCTCACTGCTTTCTGCCTGCTCTGGTTGTTTCATTGCTGATTTGTATTTCCTCCCACTCTTCAGCTAGGCCAAATTTGGCTCTGTCTGGTGGAGGAAAGGGCAGAAGCAGTGTCAAGGATGTTGGGAAAAGGGGAGAGGAGTGGGACTGGGGTTCTTGGGGTTGAGGTAGCCTCAGAGCTGGCAAGGTGACTCCTCCAGCACCTCCCAGGCCCCACTCCAAGTCCATTTCTAGGATCCTGACTGCCTTTGGCAGTTGGCTGCCGATGGAAGAGGGTTTCCATGGCAATGTACCAGTGCTGCTTGCTCCCTCCTCGGCACTCTGCCTCCCATTCCCTCCCTCTCCCTCTCCTCACCCCCCTCCCCAGCCCTCCTGTTTCTCAAGCCTGTTGCCATGGAAAAGTCATAATCCACAAAGAATTTCAGATCCCCCCACACCCATTGGGGTTTGGGTTTTTGGTTTGTTTTTTTTTTTTTATGTTAGAAGTTTGCTTTTCAGTTTAATGTGTGGGTAGGGAAGGCTGTATCTGCCTCTTTGAAACCTTTGCCTGGGCAAGAGGAAGGTCTTTGTCTTGGAATCGAAGGTCCTCCTGGAGGGAGGGTGGTATGAAGCTCTGGATAGGAGCTCCAGCTAATGGGCACCCCATCAGGATAATGGCTTTGAGAAGTGCTTACGTGACATTGAAGTTTATGAAGGGACTGTCTCGTTTGGCATCTGCAGTCTTAATCAATGATGTATAAGCACCCAAGACATGTCAGAGAAAAAGGAGGTGTGAGAGATTTCTGAAAGGTGCCTCCTCTTGAGGTTGCTTTTTCTGAAGTGATTTTCGTGGCTGCTGCCAACAGAAGAGGGTGCAGACAATTCATACGCTGCCACAATATGTGCATAGCAAGAGCTGTGGGCATGGAAGAGACCAGAACTAGAGCCCACATTATTCCAGCTGGTGCTCATGCTAATTTCCAAGCTTTCAGGGTATGTCCACATCTATCCTGACGTGTGTATGAGATTTGTGGGTTATGTTTTAGTTTGTTGGCTTTAGTACCAAATAAAGGTGAAAATATTTAAATTTCCGAGAGGTGGTTGAACTGGAGGGAGCTGTGGTATGGTAATAGAAGTGGAGTTTGACTCTCTGATGCATTTTCATTGGAAATGTTCTGATGTCACTCCCAGGACACTTGTTTCCATCCATTCTGTGTTCAGATTTCCCACAGTGGACCGTGTGGCCTGGAATGCTCAGATGCTTGCTGGAAAACCATGTTCACAGTATTTCTAGGACCAAGGAGTCCTGTAAGTCTCCTGAGCAAAGAAATATTCTTGTCAGATTTCCTACTCTGACTTTCAGGAGGGAGAAGGAAAAAGGTTCAGATAATATATCCCAAATTTGGACCTTGTACTTATTTCAGACCTCCTGAGAGTCTTTTATTGGATGCAATGTTAGTATCATGCCTGAGGCTTCTTTAAAGTGACCTTTTCTCAGAGAAGAAGCAGAGAAGTAATTCAAGATCAAATGCAACTCTAGAATAAAATGGCACATTTATTTCACTGGAGATGAAGCAACATGGGCTGAAGTTGACTCTTTTCTTGCTCAGGAAACACTGAGGATGCACACTTTGTTTAATTTCTATATGGATGACTACAATCAGGTGGCCTGCTGCAGTCTCCATGTTTACTCACCATGGCTGCCTCTCCCCATTGTCTGTGTGTACCAGGCATCAGAGTCACTTGCTGCTCACCTGACCTCAGATGACATAATAGTCATGGCACGTGTGGAGTAGGGGATTGAGTCTTTTCAGGCTGTTAGAAAAACTATTGATTTACAAAACCATAAAGTCGCAGTGCCAGGTCAGTGTAGAGCCTCTTCTTTTGGATTAATCCCTGGAAGGTGATGGATTTCCCACTGCCACAGAATGTGGTCTGTCGCACAGAAAGCAAAAAGCCTGATCTCTCAGCAATGCTTGCAAAAAAGCCTGATCTGTCAGCAGAACTCTACCATTTTCCTTGGCAATATGCCTTTACTCTGTTCTAGACAAAAATAATTCCTTCAGTCCCATGCCCTGGGTTGTTTGTCTACTTCTGTCTTCAACCTCTTTTCCAACACTGCTGAGAAAAAAGCCTGAGAAGTTGCAGTTGCATATGCGGCACCTATCAGGTGGACCCCATCTCTGGATTTCACAAAGGCTTCTGAACATTTAGCAGAAATTGAAAAAATTATTCAATCACTACCAATCTGGTCTAGAAATTGAATTATTGACCAGAGTGCAAACATTTCCCTTATTTTGGACCTGCCAGGCCTCAGGGATGGATCCCAAAAGGTGTTCAGGAACATTGTATAAGAATGTAGGAGTGCACTGATCAGATCAGCAACTACAGTCGCCCTCTTTGTGCTTAGCAAGACCTTGTATAGCCCCACATGTCTCTCTCTCTCTCTTTTACCAAAAAGAAGAGCAAGAGTGAGGCATGTAAGTTGTTTTAACAGAGCCTGGACTACAAACTACATCACAAAACACTCTAAAAAGTTAATAATACAAGGCACAAATCGGATATGATATAAATGATGTTAATGTGTGAACTCTGAGTAGGACTTTGGCAGTGTTCCCAGCCATGTTCAAAATGTACCCATGATATTTCTATCTCCCATATTGGGAACCCACTAGAGACAGGCATAAAAGACTTAGGTTGGGTTTATTATCCGTATTTATCATTCATTTCAGAATAGCATCTTCCTCCCACACTGATCCATCCTCACAGCACTACATATGCACCCAGCTCAAAGCAGGATTCTTCACACCTTGGCTTTTGGGGCAAGAGTTGAGAATGGTGAGATAGGCTTGAAGTGTGTGTTGGGAGACCCAAAATAGATGGTGCAAGGGACTCTGTACTATACAGGTGAAATTAATGGAAGCAGTTTGCAAGCTGTCAGGACATGGGACTTTGGGGCAGAAAGGAGGCGTGCCTGAGTGCAGGAACCCATGTAAAAAAATTGGAAGGAACTTCTTGGTATTTATCTCTCTTTTATATTTTCCCAGTGTTTGAAAAAATGATGATGTCAGTGAAAGAGGAGCACAGAGGTGTTATTGCTGTGACTGGGGTGGGTATAAGCAAAGGCTGGGGGCTGAGGAATTGCAGGGTAATTTTTGAGCTGGGACATGGGGTCCAGGGAACACCGAAATGGAGACATCTTGACTTCCAGAACCTTATTGTCAGAGTCAGAGCAGAGAAAGGACAGCTGTGCAGTTGAGCTGGCTGAAGGAAGGCAGCAGTGTGACAGTGATGGCTGTGTTGGATGGACTGATGAAAGCAGCGGATGGCAACAGAGAGCCAGAGGGGAGGATGGCAGAGATGGCAGATTGGGTGGAGAAGCAGCCGCACGGGGAAGGGGCTGATGGTGAGGAGGCTACTAATTGCACTGAGTGCTGTTGGAGTGCCAACTGCAAGTGAGGACAAGGATGACTAATTACAGACAGGATTGTGAAGAGGAAGAGGAGGCAGGCTCGAGGAGGAGTGGTGAGGTCTGTGATTATGGCACTTTGCAAGGAAGAAGATGCTGATCAGTGCGTGACTACATGGATTTTAGCTCTTTGGTATTAACCAAAGCTGTGTTATTCACATGTACCAGCTTGTGGCTTTCTTGCTTCTCCTTCTGTGTTGCTCTTAATTTTATTTGCTACTGTAGCATTTTCCCTCTTTGCATGTAGTGTGGAGAGAAGTGCATTAAGTGTTTCATGAAGGAAAAAAAAAGGAATTAAGAAATCTTAATTTAGACACTACCCCACTGGTGATGCATCCTGTGGCCCTTGTCAGACAAATGCTAGCTGGGGGGCCTTCTCAGAAAGAAAGAGGTTTTCCTAATGCTGCAGGGGGGAAAAAAGTAATCAAAAGAAAGCTTAAAGGTAAAGGGAAAAAAATTAACCCTGACAGTTCTGAGATTTTCCTCAGCCCAAGGAAGGCTTAATGCTTTAAATGCAATGTAATTTCAGCGGCACTAAAGAACACGTTTCCATGGAAACATCAACCCACAGAGGGAGAGAAAGAGGGAGAAAGGAGAGGGAATGGCAGCAGAGGGAGAGAGGCTCCTCTGGCAAAGGAAGAGCAACCTCCAGATCCTCCCTTCCCAGTTACAGCCAGGAGTGATTATTTGTTTATTTTTTGAATCGATTCTCCCTTGGAGATGCTATAGGGAAGAAAGTGATAGGGTGCCAGCTTGGCTGAACTGTTACAGACTGAAGAAAATCCAGTCACACTTTTTGGAGTGAGTCTCCTTGCAGGCGTGACTGCTCCTGCCAACACTGTGAATTCATTGCCCCTCACAAACGCACGAATGCTTTCTACCCTTGAGAAACTTGAATAACCCCAAAATCGCTAGTGGTTTCTGCCTGGGTCAAAAAAGTTGAGTTAGTTTGCTGTGTCTGAGAATCTAATGAAAGGATTTATTTTAGTCTCTCCAACTGGTTTAGCCTTGCCTGTCAGTGAGATGGACCTTTCTGGGAGATTTGAGTGGTTTTCTACAAGCAAAAATGTTCTGAAAGCTCCATAGGAAAATTGACATGTTTACCTGTTTGCTGGTCTTGACTCCCAGGACAGAATCTGGAGTGAGCTCTGGGTAAATAGCGAGATGCCTTGGTGGTTGACTCCACACCAGCACACCAGCCACCTCCAGAAGACCAAGGAGGTTGGTGACCTGCACATCTGCTTGGCCACAGCTACATGAGAGATTTCAAGGGGATGTACAGAAATTATTAAGAAAAATAAGGTTGCTGTCAGTGGGATTAAATTCACTGCATAGGGACAGTAGTTCGACTGGAATATTTTTTTACAGCTCTTCAAATTGACAGAGCTTGAAGGACCTCATCCTGGGTGAAAGATCACTAAAGAGCCTCATTTGACTTCTGTTCTGTGACTGCTTCCCCTATCAATGATTGCATGACCATGCCTTAAGACAGATAAACAGATCTGAAGGACATCTCCTAACCTTTCAGTATTTGCCTTATTCTAGTGGTATGGCTTTCATCAGTGACCTGTTAGCTGGTGCCAAGACATAATTATGACCCATTGTCAGCTCTTCTGACAAATGTAATTTTCCACGCTTTTACTGGCCCATGTAAGCTGAGTTTTAGTCCTTTCAAATGGAAGAAATACCTTGAAAACTAGTTTTGCTTTGGCGAAAAATGATATGTTATCTGTACCTAATGAATAAGGAAGGATGTAAAGGTGTAGCAATAAAAAAAGAATACTTTAAAAAAGTAATTGGCAGGAATTTAATAACTGTAAAGCTTTCCAGCTTGATCCAATTTTGGCTTGAACATTTAGTTTTTATTTTATCCAGTGACTGTAACAATTTTGACCTTAAAGCTAATTTTCTATTAGCTATTTTCTGTTACTTAAAGGTTTGGTGAGTCAGTTCAGAAGTATATTTGTTTTTATCAAAGCTTTTCTGGCTAAAAAAACCTTTCTGGGAATAGACTGATTTCCTATGACATTTATAGATATTTCCAGCTTTAACCAGAGCATGCTCTTAGAACATTTCTCCTTATTTCTGTTTTATTTCCAGTGGGGCCAGAAGATGTAGAGGTATATTCCCTAGCTACTTAGGTCTGTGTCATTTTCCTAGAGAAAAACAAAAAAACAACAAAGACCAAAAAAAATAGAGATAAATTTAGAAGAAATCCAAATTCATAAATCAAGAATTTTTGGTTTAAAAGGGAATATTTTGACATGGAAATCCTATATGCTGGCTCTTGTGATTAGGGGCATGGGAATTTTATATTCCTATTTCTTCTTCACAAAACTTGAACTAAATCTTTGGTGATGTTCCTTCCCCTGTTGAGGTGATGCTATTCCTTGTAGGATTCTTTCCATGTGGCACATCACAGATGTGTTTTAATTGGAACTCCTGTTGCCAATTAAAAGGGTGGAAGGTGTCACACAACAGACCATACCGTGTGGGAGCATGATGGTACTAGAAGCTACATCTTCTGTCCAAAGTTACTACAGTTTTCAGATCTTTTGTTTTCTTTTTCTTTCTAACAAAATGTTGACCTATTCATGAGAAAATATTGTGGCCACATTCTTATCCCATTTAAAAAGTGGTTTTGCCAGATGATTTTTCATGGCTCTGGCATTTGTGAAAATAGGTTAGTCAGGATGTCTGTGAGAAAAAATTGTCTTGGGCTGAGTTTTCAAGATATTGTTGTGACCAACACAGCATACAGGGCAAAATGAAGATTTATCTTGCTCTCTTCTCTGTGAACAGGTTACCTCATCCTGCTGCATGTTTATGTGTCCTACAAGCCACACAGAGTCTGGCTTTGGTATTGTCAGCAGCACCCTTGCAGAGGGAGTGTGAAATGCCACTAGGCCTGAATGGCTCCTCTTTCCCCATTAGCACAAAAGGCAGTGACTGCATAGGATAAAAAGCAAGTGGGAGATCAGGTCCTGGATGATATTATGTACGTGGAGGAAAAATTTATTGTGAAATCTCTGAAGCCCTCTGAAGCAGCTGGGAAAGCAGCCTTCACCTAGGTGTCATTACTGGCACGTCTGCCCCAGGTTGGAGCTGACCCTGTGTTCCCTTTTGAGGGGAAATTCGGTGCCCCTGCACAGTGACTCCCCCACCCTGTCTGCTGCCTGATGGATACCTGTCTGTGAGGCAAAACCCTGTGGTGTGGTGATGAGTTTCCCTTTACATTCTCAGGAGGGAGGCTGGGGGCTGCACATGCTGTGGAAAGTGAGCTTTGCTTCTCATTCTCAGGAATGGTCCTGTCTCATTAGGATCAAGCAATGCTTTTAGGAAAGCAGCCCTGCCATAGCTGTGGCTCCCTGCGTCCTCCAAGGATAGATATATCCTCAGTCCCCAGGAACTGTCATCTCAGAGTCTTTCAGAAATGACAGATTCATGGTAGATAAATAGAAAAAAATGGAAAAAAGTGGAAGTACAATTTTCTTTTAAAGATTAAGAGAGGGATTGATGGAAAAGATTAATCCTTCCACT
The DNA here is from genome assembly GCA_025920805.1 of Petroica traversi. Lineage (NCBI taxonomy): Eukaryota > Metazoa > Chordata > Aves > Passeriformes > Petroicidae > Petroica > Petroica traversi. The sequence goes on from JAHLSL010000059.1 coordinate 5,876,230, forward strand.
GTATGTAGAAGCTTTCACTTGGAAGTCTCAGCACACATACACATTGTTTTCAAAGCAACTTTGCAAAATACGCTGGAGAAACAGCAAGGACAGTTCAATAGAAATTTGTCTTCCACCAGAAATGGTTATTTCAGAGGTCAGGATCAAAAACCAAAAAAGTTCATCTTCCTAGAGGTGAGGGGCCAATCTCAGTGGACTGAACAGTATCACTCCATTGAAGTCAGAGAGATATCACTGATTTATTGCAGCCCGGTAGCTGCCCTCTTGTCTTCTAGAAAGGTGTGGACAGCAGAGACAAACTAAATTAATTTCTTGTATCTCTGTTATCTTTTAGCCTGAGGGATATTTCCTAATCTAGATGATCTTCTAACCTTTTGCTTAATGAAAACACTTTTGGGCTGGGCATTTCTCTAAGGCTGCTGGTCAGATTGATTCCCAGAAGTAATTTAGGCTGTAGCCTGGACAACTCTTCTAGTGCAGGATGCCTGTACAATTTGGAATTGGGTAGCACTCTTTTCTACACTTTCTTTCTTACAGTGCATCTCCCCATATTCAGTAGTACCACTGACAGTGAAAGAAACAAATGCAGAGAAGTGAGATACCGTTCCTTTAAGATTTAATTTTCCTAGTCAACGTTGCTTCTATTTTTTTTTCCTAACCTGTTTCGGTTTTGTTCTTCATAATAGCCTCTTGTTACATAAAATCAGCTGCACTCATGCCCTTCGCATGAAATCCTTTTGCTGTAAATCGTACCTGACACCAGGCAGATGTTACACAGATACAACCAGATGTGCCTGCCTTTCACAGCTCCATAAGCCACTGACAGTGTGAGGGACAGTGCAGGGCAGGGAGCAATGGGAGAACCTCTGTAAGGCTCAGCCAGGATCAGGATTTTCAGAAAAAAATCCATAGCAAAATTTGATCAAAGGCCAGGCAGAGCCTGTTTTCCTTCTTTTGGGGGTGAACAATTGGGTTTGATATCCTGTGGAGCCTGTCTTACCTCAAGCAATCTAATGCACACACAGCTGGGTCTGGATGGTTCTTGTGCGAGAGTTGGCTGTGCTCTGAGGCAGAGGCAGCCACAGAAATTTTGAACAATGGAGAAATAATACCTGTATTATTTTAAGCTTTCCATGGGTTTGAAGAATGGAGGTATAAGTCAGAAGTGAAATGGATCAGCTGCAGTTTTCTCATTAAAAAAGACAACATTATTTCAGTCACTCAGATGAAGGTACTAAAAGCATAGTGCTGGTTAACTCTTTTATCTGTCAATCACTAGCCCCTTGAAGGTCAGAATTTGTAGTGGTGGTTCAAGCTCAGAGAATGACATATCCCCTGAAGAATTTCTGGGGGACTAAAAAGTGAGGCCCCTCTGAAGGTAGAGTTAAGTTTGGCCTTGGAAAGGGAGTCGAACTCCCCCTGCCTACCCCTCAGTTAACAATAGTAACTTGTGTCTCACTCTTTCCTCCCTTCCTCCTTCCTGACTGCACACTGACCTCCCGACCCTTCCCTGTGTCCTCCCCTGTACCGTTATGAGATAAGTTGTAACCCTCAGAATAAAAGTCTGAATGTTGGGCTATTCCGGGGTCTTTTGCCTCTGAGCCCAAGCAGAGCAGACCCTCGTGTCTTGTGTCTGATTTGAACTCCGGGCAAAGGAACACTCTCTCTCTCAGCAGCTCTCCAGCTTTTAGAACAGCGGCCACCATCCCAGGGAAGCCCGGCTTGCGGCGAGGGGAAAAGAAGTCCCTAGCTGAAGTTAACGAAAAGGAAACTCTCAGAAAAAGCCGCCGAGCCGCCGGCCGTCCCTGTGGTCAGCTGTCCAGCCCACGCCATCGGCTGCAAGAATTCCCATTTGTAGATAAATATACTGGTCCTAGACATCCTTTTCCCTGTCCTTTGAGTCCACCCATCCTTGTGTCTGTTCATCCTTGTTGAAGAGCAGGCATGAAGGATGGGCAGGACTTTGCTGCAGGGCTGGATTGATGTACTCTGCCCTGGTTGTTTGCATCAAGCAAGCCTGGGTTGGTCTTGCTGGTGCTGAGAGAGGTTTGGAGCTGAGGGCACTTCTGCTGAAATGCAGTAACAAGCTTTTGGTTTTTTGCTCCTTCATGGGCATAAAGTGGGTCTGTTCCCTGATACCTCAGACTGATGAATTTTTAGCACGGTCTCTAGGGGGAAAAAATGGCTATTTCACCATGCAGAATTTGTGGGGTAAAGGCCTTTCACTGCTTTAATCTCACTGCTGTTATGATTTGCCTTAGTATTTCCCATTACAGTGAGATTCCAGACAGGATGAGGTGGTCTGCATCCCCATCCCTTTATCCTACATCACATTCCACCTGCCTTTTACCTTACAAAGGTGAAAGGCATCCCACAGCTTTTCTTTCCCCACCCTCCACCTACACCCTGTTTTTCCCTTGTGTGCTGGGCTGCTGAGATGACTCCTCAGTGCTGACTGTGGATAGGCTGTTTTATTTATATGGTCTGTCTTATTCAGGGAAGCGATCGATGTAAGGATAATCACGCCATTTCAGACAGGCTGCTTGTCTCACTGGAGCCTAACAAGCACTGACAGGACACAGGGGAGTGTGTGTGTATGTGTGAGTGTGTGTGTGCTGCACACATGTGAGGCAGGGAGTGTGACAGAATGAACTGATGCAATGTCCAAATTTGCCCGTCTGGACAGCAGGCTCAGGAGGAGCTGATTCCAAGCAAGGCACTGGAGCAGAAGTAGGAGTGGCTACTGCTGAGATCAAATGCATCTCCTTCACATTTGTCTGTGGGGCAGAAAAAAATTTGGTCGGCACCCTTTCTGTGTTCCCTCAAGCCCCCTGCACCCACCACATTTACCTCTCCAGGCTTTCTCTATCACTGGCTGAAACCATTTAAAATGTCATCATCTCTCTGCTGGTCCTAAATTGGCCATCTGATGTGGTTTTAATGCTTTATTTGCTATGCCAACCAGCCTTTAAAACACTCTCCTTTAACTTGCAGGGCTGACAGCCTTACATCTAGGATGGGTGATATTACCTCAGAGCCCAGGCTGGGCACTTTGACCTCCTTGGGTCTAATTTGCTTCGTACCCAAGGGCACATCCCTTTGCTCCTGGCTTCTTGTCTATACCACAGGGCTCGTGATGCCAGCCTGTTTCCACAGGCTGTGTGTGTTTTGCTCTGACCCATTTGAGTTTGGGCATTGTGTCCACTGCATTGCCACGGGGCTGTGAAGGGCTCAACCCTTCTGTGCTTGCATCAAGTAGTTCCAGAAATTCCCACATAAGCAAAATCTTTTGCTGAAAGGTGCTTCTAGCAAATTAATTTAAATTGCCTGTGTCTGCCCCTACCAGGCCCCCTTTCTCTTTCTCTATCTCTCTCCATTCTTGGAGTCCCAAACAAGCAGGGATTAAGATTTTTACAGGCACAGCTTCCGGCTGGTTCACCTCACCTGCATGCACAATCTGCTGCCCTCATGTTGTGCCCCTGTTACAGCTGGTGGCTCAGTTCAGACATGTCAGGGAGTCTCTCAGCCCCTTGCCTGCCTGTTTAGGGACTGGAGTGTGTGTAGGCTGTGGGGAGGAGACAAACCCCCTGGCCAGAGCAGGCAGAAGTGGTGCTGGTGTAGCAGGGCAGCCGAAGGGGATGAATGCTGCTGCAGTAATGACGGAGGGCAGAGCCACTCGAGTGTGGCTGCCTTGCAGCACGCTGCTGACTCGGCCTGCCAGGGAGTCCTTCAAGCCCTGATGCTTTGTCACAAAGGCTCAGTGCACACGAGCAAGCCCTGCTGCTCCCTGAGAGCTGCTCTCACCCTCATCCCTGTGTTAGGAGGCAGGATCCAGCAAGGTACAGCAGAGTGGGGAAAGCTAGGGGGATGCCACTTCTTCTGTGCTTCTCCTGCTAACTTTTGTAAACATATTGCTAATGGGTTGGAGAGAAAACACTCTGAAGGGTTATTTTGCCAGATTTGGAGGCTAATTTCAGTCATTAAGGTGTGAAGCAAGGGATTTTAGTGCTCTTTTAAGTGTAAATCTCAAGGCAGCACCAAGGATTGGAGTAGTTGATGATCCTGCCTTGATTATTATTAGACGTTCTAATCTTTCCAGTGAAAATGAACATAAATGACACCCTCTTGTCTCTTTTCTGCTGCTGATTTCTGTGAACTCTTCTTGTCAGGCTGTGCAAGGGAGATTCCTGTAGTGGAATTGTTCTTGAGTGTGAGGGGAAAGAGGGTTGAGAACTGTTTGATATTGGTGTTTGTTTAATTAGGTATTGGCACTGCTTACTCATTACTGACATATAAAGATGCAACTCCCATCAGGCATCCTCATCTTCTTAGAGCCTTTCTTTTGTCTTTACTCTGCTGTCCAGTGCAGAGAAATCATGAAGTTGTGGTCTTGATCCACTGGAAGATCCCTCCCACCACCAGAGCCTTAACAAGGCCTTGTAGGGTGCACATACCTGGCAATGGTCTGTGCCCGGCATTCCTCAGTACCAGAACAATTCACACAGCTGGGAAAAAAATGCCAGAATAAAAGCATGTGTTGTCCTGACATGGGATGTTTTATGTCATCACAAACAATTGTGTGGCTAAGATTTTCCAGGTGGAGAATGTTTTGGGGTTCTCTCAATGTTGGGGTTCCAAATGGCTTTGGTTTTTGGAAAATAACCTATAGTCTGTCTTTGAAAATTGTCCTGTTGCAGATGTTTCATGCTGGGCTCCCTTATGGCTGTGTTTCCAATGCTGAACATGTCCCTTGAAGGTCACAACATGGAGCAAGTGTGGAATTTCCTTTAGAAATAAACATAATTGCTGATTGCGCTTGGCAATGGGCAGTTAGTAGATGAGTTTGGTTGATTAATGGAGTTAGAACAAAAAAGTTTGAAAAGGACGAAACTAAAATCATGACCTGCTTTTTTTATTTTTTGAAGAAGTTTCCCTGATACAATGCTTTCATTAGATTAGCAGGGAGGCCTCTTTCTCCAGATAGTAGGAAAGTATGAATTCACTGAAAGAACAGATTTTATTTTCTCTTATTTATTTTCTTGAAATTGGTTCAAATTGAGTTCATAAGGGACAAATTGAAGCTTAATATTAGGAAATGTTTCCTGATGTCATGGTGTAATAGAGCAGAAGAACCTCTCATGTCTGTAATAGAAATGTTGCTTGTGTAATTTATAGTACTGTGCAAAGTAGGGGAGTGCAGAGTCCAGGGGCTAGCCCTGCAGGCAGCTTGGTCACCTCTGCCTCTCACAATGAAGTGATGCTCCCGATGCCAGAGCAGATTTACAAAGGTAAAATCTACTTCATGCAACAGGATTGTGAATTGAAGTGAAATATATGAATGGGGTAAACTATCAGAGTGCCACGGAGATGTCATATAAACCACTGAACTGTGAAATGTGTATTTACCTCTTCCTCCCTACAGTGTATTTCTAGATGGTCTGACAGTTAAGAAAACAATAGACCTGATTTTTATTTACACAACACCTCTTTAACATGCTCTCACAATGCAGCAAGGCCTGGAAATGCGTGCAGCTATAATCTCAGTCCACTTAAAGGTTTACTCTGTGGCCAGAGCTGAGTAAGGAGGCTTTAGGACAAATGAGATTGAAGCCCGGACTGTTTAACTGTCCATTTGTACAGCTGACATTAGATGCCCCAACAGGGAGTGCCTTCTACAGAAGTGATGGGGCCTTTCCAGACAAAGAGAATCACTGATGTTTGCTGCAGGGCTGATCACCCTTTAGTATGATCTTACTGGGTGAAAGGCTTGACTCTGTCCATAGGAAAAAGGTCTTTCACTAGGCTCTTTCAACAGCCTTGTCCCTATTCCTAAGCTCCTTCACAGGATCACTCTGGGCCCAATGAGTTGTACTGGCTCTGTTAGGGATAGAGCTTCTTGCAGGTGTGCTTCTCCTTCCTCTGGTCTCCACTGCTTTCTTAGTCATTGCCTCAATATTTGGGCTGGAGGGAGATTGTCTCCACTGCTTCACTGTTAGCCATCACTGTCCTCAAGTGGCATGCAAAATCTTCCTTGGAGAGTGAGCAAAGTATAGGGTGTGGAGAGTATTTACACAAGTGATTGCTGTGGATCCCTCTGCCCTTTGAGGCAGGAGAAATCCAGGGACAAGGTATTCATATGTGAGTGACTCTTAGATGTGCTTTCAGGAATTAATTGAGAGCCAACATCACTTCTCTATCCCAGTCACAAAATAGGGGCAATTTCCCTGCATTGCCTGATTGTCCCAGTTCCTGGACTAACTGTTCTGTTTTTCTAACTCCTTTCCTCTTAGATTTTCCATTGCTTGCCCTGTGCTCCTGCCCTCCAGATGTGAGCTGAAGAAGAGAGGCAGGCTCTCATTTTGGCTTTGGTTTCCAAGCATTAATGTTCTCCTTGCTCTCTTCTCTCTCCTGCAGGTACCTGATCAACGTCACCTTTGAAGGCAGGAATTTGTCATTCAGTGAGGACGGATACCAGATGCATCCCAAGCTCGTGATCATCCTTTTGACCAAGGAGAGGAAGTGGGAGAGGGTAGGATATGTTTGTTAATTCTCAAACTGTGTCAGGGATGAAGATGGGGGAAGGCTCCAGGCAAATAATCCCATCCAACCTTCCTGTACTTCTTATCAAGGGCTGGCAATCTGCTTCTTGTATCTTGGACCACTGGTATCTCCAATGCCCCGGCTGCTGTCTTCTCCATGCAGGATGCCATTACACTCTTCCATTAGCATGCATAAAAAATTCATCAGCTTCCTTTCTGTAAAATCTGAACATAAGTTTTCCGGCCTTTCAGAGAAGAGGCGTCCCCTGTGCCATGAGTTTAAATGGCTGAGACAGAAAATATTTCTCTGTATGGCTTGGTGGCAGTGAAGTTCTATATGCTAAGTGACTGTGACTGTGCCACAGCCACACTTAGTAATTTATGCCATTGTTAAATGTGCTTGACATATCTGGCCACTGTCCCTTGCAATGGGATGGTGCATTACATAGGATGTAAACGTGAGATCATACTGAGTTGTTCAAAGAGCCAAATTTGCATATTTTGCAATAATTTTCATGTAACCCAAAGCACCATTTTAGAAATGGTGTGAATTTCTGAGTTAGTGGGAAGTTTTGGTTCATTTCACCTCCTACATGAATGTCAGTGGTCCAGGCTCAGAACAAGCATTCCCAAAGGGTTTCAGTTGAAGCAGAGGGGGTAGTTTAAGGGCTAAGAAAATGAGATTTAAAAAAGTTACGGGGTGAGAAGTCAGAGCAGAGGAAGAAGAATACATCAGAGCACTCAATAGATATGAAGCAGAAGTTGGTCTGAATGTGATCATGAGTATGGCTTAGAAAAGTGCTTCTTTATCATGCACAGAAAACTTTCTCTCCTTGTCTGCTTGTTCCCTGCATGGACTTGCAAATGACCTGCTGGTGAAAGTGAGGAAGAATTAATGGGGAAATGAGAATAAAATGGGGAGCTGTCAGGAGAAGTGCATTTAAAAGAGAGCTGTAGGAGCAACTTGTGAATGAGACAGAAGAGCAGTCACATTAGTGCCTGGCATGGCACTAGGGTCTCCCAGTAACTGCAGGAGTTTGGGAAGAAGGTGAAAGGATCCAGCTGTGCCTCGTTTCCAGGAAGACCTGCCTACTTCCTGGTCTTGGCACTATGCAGACCAGATGAGGGTGTGTGGTCTGGGAGAGTCAGAAGAAGTCTCAGTTGGCCAGGAGTGTGAGGAAACAAATGCATGGAATAGCATGTGTGGACTACTCTTGGACATAGCTGAAGGCAGGCTGTCTAGATACTGCACAGGGTGTGGACATGCAAAACTCAGGCTGTAGAGCCCTCTTGTCAGGCTTGGTCCATCACTAAACTTCATTAAAGCTTGTCAGGAAAAGTCCAGGAGGATTTGTTCTCACGGGGGAAAATTCCATCGTCAGAGAAGGAAAATGAGGCGGTAGCAGCATGAATCCTCCTAGGGGTTATTAGCAGGGCTGGCTGTGGGAATCTGTTGCTGGAATGCTTTGCAGTCTCTGGGGAGGCACAGCTAAATACAGCCCTGTTTTTAGCTTGCCTGTCACATGCTTCACACTTCACACCCTCAATGAAGGCTTGGTGGCTTCTGTCAGTGGTAAGAAGGGTTGTTCAGTCTCTGAGAGTGTATTTGTGGTCTCTCAGATGAACTGGACAATTAGTGGAAGGGATCCTGGTGATCAGGGGTGTTGGGATTTGTGCTTGAGCCTTGCTGTCTGTGGGGGCTACTTGGCATCCATGAAACCAAAGCAATCCTTCATTTCGTAGGAGCTGGGGCTGGACTGAAATGAGGCTATGAAGAACTATGGTATTAGTGGTAAGAAAAGCATGTAGTGCTTCCTGGACACAAATGTTTTCTCTTGAATGGGTGTCTGCTCAGAGAGGATCAGATTATTAAAATCATACTCTGAACTGGTTGAATTTTATGCTGGCAGGTTCTTCCTGGAAGACATCAAAGTCATGTCCAACATGTTCTGATGACAGACCAAAACCTTTCATACCTGGAACATAATGTTCTTTTTCTTAGTTTTTTTTTCCATTCAGCAGAAATGCAAACATTGAAATATAAGTATGAAACAGAGCTCTTTGCAGCAAAGATTGTAGTTTTGTTCCATTTTTGCAGAGAGTCAGTCAAAACAAACTGTTGGCCCTTAACAACAGCTCCCAGGCATTGCCACAATACAAGAAATTATTAATATATTTTTAGCACTTAATTCCATTACCTTTATAAGTGTATTACTTTGGAACATCATCAAAATTTTCACTAATTTTATGTAAATATCAAGGTGCTTCATCCTGGCAACTTTTAGGCAAACATTCAGGCAGTAGGAGACATGAGGTGAAAGGGTAAATGGGAAACACTGATTTGGTACAGATGCATTCACTGTAGCTCAGTCTTTAACTGCACACTTTTATCCATAATCAGATGCTCTGCCTGGAAGGAACATCAAGGCGTTGTCTAGTCCCTCCCTGTGATCAAGAGAAGGTTTAATTAGACTGAAATGATTCCTGACAGACATTTGTCTCACCTGCTCTGAGAGACCTTCAGTGCTTGAAACCCCAAGAAATCCCAAGTCAATCTCTTCTATGGCTTCTTCCTCCTTACCCGGCTAAGTTTTTTGAATGTCTAACTTAGAATACCCTGGCTGCAATTTAAGCCCATCAATATTTTTTGTCTCCCTAATGGACATAGGGAATTGTTTATTCTCTACCACTTCTTATCATTCCTATGTGGGTTTGAAGTCTTCTATCATGTTGTCTCCCAGTCATCTCTGGTGTAGGTTAAACAAGAATTTGTTCAGTCCCTCTTGGTAGGTCATGTTTTCTAGTCTTCTGATCATTTCTGTTAGTCTCCTCTGGATTTAGTAACACAGTTTGCAGCTCTGTACAGCTTGGTGCATTTGATTCTTGAAAGATGGCAAATGGATTTTGAGGGTATGTCTCATGAAGTAGAGATATATAAAAAGATATGTTTTAAAATAGGTGTGAAGTCTTCCATTTTCTAAGCAGCAAAGATCCAGACAGTGACTGAACTGTTTCAGGATTTCTGCTCTGTGAAATCTTCTGCAATTTTGATTTTTTTTCCCCAATTTGGGAATAAATATCTTCACAACCTCACCAGTTATTTCAGAACAGGAATTAATTTTCCAGAGGAGCTGCAGCTGCCCCCAGACTCCGATGATGATAAATCTCCTCATGAGTGCTTCGAGAAACTGAAGCCTTTTAGGGCTGACAATCATGAAAGAACAAGAAGAGAAACCACTTTCTACAAGGGGGCAGTAACTTGAGCTCTCCTGCTTGTCTTAACCAGGAGTAATGATTCATCCTGATAAGCAAATGTGCTGAATTTCATTCACTTCTCTGTACTCTGCTCCTTGGGGGCAGAAGGCTGCATGCCTTTTCTCACTACCGTTTCATCAACTGGTTAGTAAAGCTCTTTGCTTCACTGCTCACACCAGGTAGCCTAGGTGTGTTTTGGGTGCCGAGATGCCCCTGTTGTAGTTATGATAGAGGTGCAGATATGCAGATGGAGGTGGTGAAGAAGGTCTACTCATATGCCCCATGAAGGGTCATGCCTGAGTGCAGTGATGACTGGGGGCCACATGTCTTGCGAAGTGAGCCAGAGGGTCAGTACTACACTAGGTTTTGTGTCAGTGGGTTGTGATATTTTGTGTGGGAAGAGTTTTCACCCAGTATTTTTCCTCACTGTTTGCCTTTCTATTCCGCTCTCCTATGATCTCATATATGAGGAGGACTTAATTCTGGGTCCATGGTCCCTTTGTGAGAGCTAGCAAGTGCTGCTGTCTCCAGCTCCTGCTCACATCCTCCTTCTCTACTGAGTCCTATCCCACTAGCTCCCTGCCAGCAGTCCTGTCCCATTCTGCTTCCTCACTTTCCCCCAGCAAATCTGGAGATGACACAAATATTATGAACTTTTAGGCCCTCGTTTGGATTCTTTCTCTGCTTTAATTACTAGTGAGTTTTGCATTACTTCTATCACTGATTTGTGCTCAGCCTCTCCAGTTTGCTGGTGCTTCTCTGCCTCTTCTCTTAGGTGTTTCACTGGGGATTCAGAGCACCTTTTCATGAGGCTCATGACACCAGCTTCTTGTGCCACCCCACAGAGCCCTTTGATTTGCAAGCTCCCTCCATCTCTTACCAAGCATGTCCCATTAACTCCTCTTCCTGTCTGGACAAGCAAAGCCCAGATGATGGTTCTGGCCAGGGTGCCACTAGAAGCCGTCTTAGAGGACAGATGGGAAACTTACGTTGAAAGAGTCATTCTCCTTGCTGCATGTTCTAATCTTCTGCCCCTATCAACCTTCACACTGCTCAGCAGATAAAATGTTTGCCTGCTGCTGGTGCTATAATTATCAGCATTTGACTTTTGAACTTTTCCACTCCAGCAGGGTCTGTTCTGCTTCCTCTAGCCATTGGTGTGACCATGATTACAAATTCCTGGGCAGGCTACTCCTATCCTGTGCCCTTACACCATTGTAGACATTAGTGCTCCCTGGGAGTGGGGCCATTTGCTGTGACATCCTGTCAGCTGCATCAGTGACTGTGAACTTCCAAGACTTCCCATTTTCTACCCTGTTCCTGCTGCAACAGGGTGGAAAATAATGTCACTAGTCTCTGCCACATGGGCTTTCCAGAGATGTATTCAGTCTTGTTCACAGTCTGCATAAGATGAGTTTGTGAACTTCTGTGACCCTGTCTCCAGCTTGGGACAGAGCACCATTATGCTCATCCATTCCTGAGAAGGGTTCCCCTGAGATATGGGAGGGAGATATAGAAAGGAAAAAAGGATTTAGAAGAGAAAAAATAAAAAATGAAGATTTCCCTTATCTAAAAAAAAAATGAGGAAAGAGAACAAGATAAATCTTTGGACACCTAAATGATTGTTGAAAAAAGGACATACTGGTCAGCTGCTTTTCATGCCCCAGTAGGGAGAAAGAAGAAATTGTCTTGCTAAATTTTCAAGCAGAAAGATTTCAGTTAGATATGTAGGGAACTGTCTAATTATTGACATGGTGAGACATGGTGAGGCTCATTTGCTGGTAGAGGTTCATTTGCTGGAGGACACAGAGAAAAATACCCAACAGTGTGGGATCTCAATCTGTCTTGTCCTGCCTCTGAGCTGGTGGATGCAGTAAGTGATCTCTTGTGGTTTTCTGTCAGCCTACATTTCTGTGATTAGATAAGCAAGACGAACCTGAGGAGTGTCTCACAAAAAGCCCCTTATTTCATAGGAGAGAAAACCCAGATTATGGACAGGCTGATCAGCAGAAACTTCAAGCCTGATCCAGTGAGGACATAATTTTTGCAAGCTTCTGCCATGAACCTTTTGTACAAGTAGGCAGTTGGCATGTGAAGGCTATTGTACAAGGCTGTGAACAAAAGCTCTTAGGGAGGCACTTGTCACCTCCTGAAGTCTCACCTTTGGGGAGCTGATGAACACCACAGAGACGCTGAAGAGGCTCTAGGATTTGATGGTGATGCAGCCTTCAGGCCTGATCTCAAGTCTTACTGTGCATTAAAAGGAATATTCACTGTCATCTCTTTGTGTGCTTCAATGTCCCAGTGGCAGAAATAACAATGGAGAGGAAGAAGAGGACTGAAAATACTGATCAGTGTTCTTGGCTTTTAGTAATTATCCATGTGGTACTGACCACTCTGTGAAGAATCAATATAAATCATGTTATCTTATCTGTTATATCATTTAGCAGAAGGAAGGACTTTGGTTTTATTTTTTAATTTCACTTTCTTACAGAATAAAAGCCTCCTTAAAGCAGGCCCTTTAAAAATAGGAAAGGAACAAGAATATAGGGTTGTGAGGTAAAAACTGCAGCTGAACAAATTGAAGTCTTCTCTGAAGTCCCTCCCCTGTCTTTGGAATGATGACTAGATTGTTTGAGACAGTTTCTTCCTCGTGTTGTCTGGTGCCCACGTAAGCAAGCCTTTCTCATTGCTTACACATGCATGCACATGTGTTCTTGCCTCCATGGGGTAGAAGTTACTGCCTTTGGTCAGGTTCTGCTCTGTGTGTGGAGTTCTGGCATCTTGCCTGTGTGTCCAGGGAGAAAATGATTTTTTATTCCATCGACTCCTTTTACAGTGAGGCAAGATTGGATTGTTTTTGCCAATCAGTCTTGTTTTGCTAATTTTGCTGTGTACATGGGGATTTATGACTCATTGTCCCTGGGGAGAAATGGCATAGAAGTTTGTTTAAGCCTACTCAGAGTAAGTGACTGATTCTGTTCCCATAGAACCAGTTTTCAGAAGTATATAGCTTCTCTTAGGGCAGAGGGATTGCTCTGGATTCAAGTACATATGGCTGAAATTAGAACAGGAGTCTGTATGTGCATTTTCCCCCTAATTTTTGAAGTGTTCTTTCTGATCATGTCTCTAAGAGACCATAATTTGCTGAATGTCTTACTTCTCATTAGACAGCAGACTTGCATCAAAGAATACATATTTTATGGATATCCCACTCCCAAGTGAATGTCCCTTAGATACCTGATCTAGGTCACATCTGATGGGTCTGTTTATGACCCTGATTCAATCAGACAACCAGATGGCTTTATTTGTCCACCTATGCTGCACCCACTGCCAGGATTTGGCCTGACTTCTCACAGTTGCCCAGGATCTAACTAAATGTATTTGTGGCTGATTATGGCTGTGTTAATCTTACAATGACTCCTAAGGAGAAGGGCAGATTCAGGTGCCACACAGAGCCTTCCTTATCAGAGGATAAACAGAAAAACCTTTCTGAAGAAGCCTTCTGTGTAAATCTTGTGGACGTGCTGGTCAAATTGTGTCTTTGCTGGATTACTGCATCCTGCAATAATCTAGTCTAGCTCTGACCAAAGAGAACACATTGGGTGTCTCTTCCTAACCACTATGCTATGTCATTATAAGCTGTTCACTCTCTTGCCTCTTGCTGAAGCAGTTCCTGACTTTGTTTGCTTGAATTTTGGAGTGTATTTGTATGATTCATGAGCCTGCAGAAAAAATATTCTGGCTCTTCTCCACCAGACCCTACTCCCTTGCTACTGGAGGGAATTCTTACGTTGAAACAATGACAGCTTCTTGGAGAGACCTTGTCCTCTTATGCAAATCAGATATTGGAATATCTGGAGATCTTTATTAAGCCCAGTCTGTAGTTCGAATGCCTCCTACTATTTCTGTGCTGGTGTAGCTGATGAGGGTGATAGCAGCCATCTGACCTTTACTGAGGTTGCCAACCTGCCTCCTTGGACAGGGTATCCTGGAGGATTGTGCTCAGTGTACTGATGTGATCACAGCATCCAGCCACAGGGGAAGAATGCCCTCACCTTTGTTGTACGCCAGATGAGAACTCTTGTCTGGAGCTTTCTCTCAGCACCAAGTCATGCTCAATTGAGAGGTGCCACTGCAACCCTTTGCCATGAGGATATGCAGTCACCTCTTGCACGTCATCATTGCTGTCCTCAGCACCTAGCTATGGACTTGGGACTCTTCTCTGCAGGGAGCTGCGTGAGCACTGACAAAAAAGGTGGCTCCTACCCCAAAGTGGATACACTTTAATTACAAGACAAAAGGTAGCAGGTGGGTACAGATGGACCAACGGGGGAGTATGAGGGAACAATCAGACAACATTAGTCAGCATGGTAGGCAGCAGGCTTTACACACCAACTGCCTAACTCTTGTGAAGGCTTTGATAGGCAGCGAGAATTATAACTGGCTTTGTGCAGGCTTATGGGAGCCTCATCAAGAATGTGAAGGGCAGACAGGGAAAAGCAGTAAAGGTGCTTGGACAGCTGCAGCTGAGAAGGTGCAACAGCTCAAAAATACTCAGTGCTGCTGGAAAATTTCCAGTCTTATTAATATCTGAGGGGATAATCCTAACTTTACAGAGAACCAAAAAACCTCTGGTAAGGCCACATCCTGCAATGCAGCACAAACTCCCAGTACACGGTTGATGTGCTACTGCCAGAGCCACATTGCTTCTGGCTGAAACCCCTCCTGCTTGCCAGCAGCTTGGAGACTTCCATGGCATGTCAGATGCTGCAGTGTATATGTGTTCCTTTAATCATCAGCATTTCATTGATTGTGGGAATATTTCATCTCAGCATCTGTATCTTAATGCAGGAGGTAGCTGATTTGCTCTGGGAAGATGAGCTTTCAGGCACGGGTACAGTAATTACAGATTCCTATCACAGTGCAGTATCAGGGATCCATCCTATCATCATCCCTGATCAGTCCAAAACATCCTCAAAAAACCCCAAAACCCAAAAAACCCCCCTGAAACCAGGATTTGGTTTGATTTGGTCCTAATTTCAATCTAAACACAAGAATTAATTTTCCCCCAAATTCCATGTAAAAGTGACTGAAGTGGTGTAGCAGTGGTTCAAGCCCAGAGAATTTCATCCCCCCTGAGGAATTTGTGGAGACCTAGAGAATGAAGCTCCCCTGGGGTGGAGTTGGGTTTAGCCCTGGAAGGGGGGTTGAGCTCCCCCCGTCCCTCAGTTCTCAATGGTGTTTTGCATCTCCCTCTCTCCTCCCTTCTTCCTTCCCGATTGGTCCCTGGCCCTTTGTCCCTCCCCTGTTCCTCCCCCATGCCGTTCCAAATTGGTTGTAACCCTCAGAATAAAAGTCTGTTGCACCGGTTGGGTCGGGGTCTCTCGCCCCTGATCCCAAGCAGTCACTGGTGACCGTGTGACGGCCTGTCTGATCTGGGGTCCGAGCGAGGGAACACTCTCTGTGCAGCACTCCGGCTTTTGGGACAATGTGGCTGCCATCCTAAGGAGGCGTGGCTCGCGGCTAGGGGAAAAAAGTTCCCAACTGAGTAGACTTTGATTAAAAGGAAACTTTCAGAACAAGCTGCCGAGCCACTGGCCATCCCTGGTGGTCAGCTGTCCAGCCCCACCACCGGCTACTAAGTGGCTAGGGTCACTTGGCTTGTTCAGCCTGGAGAAGACGAGTCTGAGCAGAGACCTCATATCAGTCTCACAGAATTCACAGCTTCACAGAATCACAGAACCTTCTGAGTCAGAAGGGACCCATAAGGATCATCAAATCCTACTCCTCCGCATGAGGGGAAGTGGACAGGCAGACACTGATTTCTTTCTCTGTGTCCTGTGACAGGACACAAGGAAATGGCATGAAACTGAGCAAGGGGAGGTTTAAGCTATATATTAGGAAAAGATTCTTCACCCAATGGATGCCTGGGCACTGGAAAGGCTCCCCAGGGAAGTGGTTCACAGCACTAGTGGAAGAAGTGCTTGGACAAGGCTCTTAGGCACATGATGTAATTCTTGAGATGGTCCTGTCCAGGGCCAGAAGCTGGACTTCAGTGATCCTTGAGGTCCTTTTCACCTGAGGGTATTCTAAAATTCTATGATTCTGTGACTATATGTCAGCCCAAGAGCAACTGCTTCATCTGTAATCCAGTCAGGAATTATGTGAACAGGTTATGTATCCTTCGGTACTGGACAGATACGCAGCATAGCCACTTTCACCTTCTCTAGTTTGGTGCCCAGTCATCTACTAGAAATCACTGCAGGGAGTCTGTACAAGTGAGGAAGCACACAGGTGCCATTGGAAGAGGAAGTTTATTTCCTGTTGCTTTTGGTGGCCTGACTGTGCCATGAAAACACAGCTGAAGGAAGCATGAGAATTTAGGCAGCTTTAAGATTTGAAATGCATGAAGAGATGAGGGCACAGAAAGCTAGCAGCCAACCAAACTGGGTCTGGAGAAAGCACTAGCAGAGCTTCAGCTGAAGGAGACTTGCAGTGAGTGAACGTGCCCCCAGGGCCTGAGGGTGTGTTTTCATCTGTTCAGTTGCATTTGCTTGAGACTGTCTCATGTCAACAACATCTTTGCTTGGCCTGTGAATCCTTTGCTTTTTCTATTTTTACATTGTCTGAATGTTATTAACTGGAGGCTCTATTTTCCTTCCATGGGGCTTGAGAAGGGAAGTGCTGCATATTCATAGCACCCTATGGTTTGTTTTTTTCTCTTGCCTTTTTCTTTTTATTTTTCTTCTTCCTCTTCCTCTTCTCTATTTGTTTTTGGTAAGATTTTGGCAGTTTGCTTTTCCTGCAGTAAAATCTAGCCACATTTGCTTCTGAATGAATTTGAAATTAGGTTTTCGTTATATGAAATGGCTCAGACTTTTTCTTCAGTAAGAAAGAGCTTGTTTGTTGTGTCTTTGGCTTGGTTTATTTATCTCCTCTGGTGTTCTAGCCAGTGTTCTGTTCCTGTGCTTGTTCTCACATGCTCCTTGTTTTGTGTTTGAACCCTGGTTGTATGTGGTTGACTTGTCTTGATGCTGAACTGCATCTTGACATTATTTTTTACTAGACCAGGACAGTCTTTTCCCTTGTGTTTTTCTCCGCACTGTTACATGTAAACTTCTCTGCTGTTTTTCAAAGGTATTTCAGTGTTAAAACTGTGGTTATCACTGGAGCTTCTCTGTGCTTGAGTTACTCTCATGACCTGCTCATGAGCTCTGGCATGCGCTCGGTGTCATCGATTTGAGCGTACAATATGTTCAGCATCGTTTGTTTTCCCTGTGCCTGAACTGTGTTTTCCCCGCGTCTGTAATTTTTTTAAGTCTGCCTTTGGTAACGTTAGATCCCGGCTCTGACTCTTTCGTTGCCTCGCGGTGCTGTCTGAGTTTCTGTCACCGGCCTTTGGCCTTTCTTCCTTGTGAAAGGAGCTGGCATTTACTGACCTGGGTTTAATTCTAAAATGTGCTGGGAGTTGTGCTGTCTTCTGCTGAGTCAGCAGTTTGACAGTCTTATTTAATTTCCTTCTGCTGGGCTGGCTGCATGCTGCAATGTCTCCCACCATGCCAAGCCTGAAAGGCTGTTTGACAGCCGTTTTCTTGTTCCCCTTTCAGCTTTCAAATCGGTCTGTGTTTTGTGTGACAGTTCCTGCTGCTTGTTTCCCTTAGGTTTATTTCCTCAGTTCCTGTACCCGATAATGACTTACGTTTCTATTGTTCCTTCCTTCGAGAAGGATCCCTAAGTGCTTTGCAAAATTAACACAGAGGCAACATTTCACTGTGAGTAACATTCAGCCGCTCGTGTGGTGGAATGGGGTTAGGCTGTTTAATGATGCAAAATAGCACTGCACAGCCATGCAAGGTAAGGAACAGGTGTCTCAAACAGAAGGAGGAATTTTTAATTTGATTCTGGCCAACTTTGTCCACAAAGTCTGTTTTGGGGGAAAATGACCTCGGCCATTAAATGAGAGGACTGATAAGGGCTGTGTCCTTTTCAGATGTTAATGCCTGAGCCTCTGATATATGGTGGGAGGAGCAAATGAGTCTGTGAAAAAACATAGTTCAGGATCAATGAAAGTATTAATTAATTTTGGCCAGATATGGAGGATTTATTTTTGAGGTTTTATTGCTGTAAATGAAAGCTGACATTTTGGTGTTTTCATGTAGACTCACAAAAGCATTTAGATACCATTCACAAAGGGGATCTGGAGGAGAAAATGGCAGCATCTTCCCCCAGAACCCAGAGCCTCATTAGGCAAACAGTGAGGACAGTCTGTTAGGCAGTGGGAAAACTCTATTCAAATAATTTCTGCCTGACTCAGAATGGAGACTTAAACTGTGGTCTCTGTCACCTCTCATGAGAAAGGTCTAGCCTTTGGGACTGGGATTTTATTATTTATTTTATTTTTTTTAATCAATACTTTGTTGCTAGTGAGTATTTGAAATGTCTATGTAGATGTGTGTTTCGATCCAAATTTCCAACAGTTTCATTATTCATGTCTGGTAAAGGACATGGTTTTTGAGTGTGTGTGTTGAATGACTGAATTTGATTAGATGAAAATTCTAAAAAGCAAACGAACCTTGCTTTAGGTGAAAGAAATACCTGCATTTAGATTGAAGTAATACCTTTAATTTTTTTTTTGTGTGTGTTGTTCATATCTTGCTTTGAAAAACCTTCTTTTGAACAACTTCATTGGAACACCATTTTGGTCAGTGGTGGATCATGCAGTGCAGGCCCTTATGTGACTGGAGAAACTGCACAGTGCAATGTCAATGCTAACAAGTGTTGCACATATTTTTGTTCTCCCTGCAGATCCATCCTGGTTTGTGTAATCATGTGATTTTTGAGAGGAAATAGTCTTTGCTGGCACATCAACTTATATTGGGTGCAGCACTGGATAGCAGAGGTGTGCTGCAAGTTTTCCAGTCTAAACAGTGTTGTACAACTGTCTCACCATCCAGGCTGGGAGATCTGGAAATAGCAGAAAGAGTCCATTCTGTAGTCTGCTGCCAGAGATCAGCTCTGGCACACCGAGTTAACTGTTTGCTCTTAGCATCATTTTAAGAATTCAGGATTGTTCAGGTCACTTCTTTCAGGCGAGTGCTTTACTTTTGTTCTTTTTTAGAAGTGGGAACTATTTGCTTTCCTTCTTAGATGTGTGCTCATTTTCACTGAGGCCAGAGTTCTTTGTATTGCTGCATTAAATTATGTTTGCTTTGTAAAGACTGCTGGGATTATGGCAGCATCTCATTTCTGTAGCTTTTTTCACCTTTGACAGGGGCTACCTGTGGACAGCTGCTTTCCTTGAGCTTGTCCTTTGTGTATAGATCAGCCTGCATTTGTAGTTGTTCATTTGTAGGTTCATTTGTTGCTCATTTGTTTGTTCATTTGGACGTTCATGCCCTATTCCTTTTCTCACAGGTGAGTGCTGTTTGAGGTCTCGGTTTTTGGAAAGGCTGAAGACCACACCATAGAGAACTCCCCGTGTCTCCATTTGAACATTTGTTCTATACATGCTCTGTCTCCTATTTGGGTGCAGAATAAGTTCTGTGTGTGTATGTATTTTTCTGCTCATTGCCCAGACACCTTGCTCCAGTCTGGGACTTATGGAGACACTGTCTTACAAATAAAGATTAAAAGAGTACAGTCTAGTGAAATTGGCACTAGGAACTTTCTCCATTAAGAAGTCTCCTGTCTCAAATAAACACTCTAAAGGATTCCCAGGACTTATTGTGCAATATTACTTGAACTTTAGTTAAAACCTGTTTTCTCTGGCTCACCTGTGTCTCACTGGACACTTTCCTGGTTCCAGAGGGTAGATTTCCCCCAAATATATATTTTTGCTAGACAGAGAGTATGATAATTTTCTGCAAGTGTTTGAAGGGAATAATCAGTAAGAAAAGGGAGGACTTTAAGACAATCCAAGTGAATGTAATTAAAGAGTAATGGGGAAGCAGGGGGTACAACAAAAGTGCATTTAAATGTAATATTGGGAAAGAGCAGGTTCTTTTAGAAGATTCAGAACAGAAGTCTGATGGACGTGATGGGAGCCTGTTTGCTGTAGCTGTTGACTGTGGGACAGAACAGACTCCATGGGAGGGAGATGGAGAGGAACTGACAGCAGAGACATCCACCAAATTTTTTATTTTCATTGTTCCATGTCTGTCAGTGTGTTGCTCTGGAGGGAAAGCAGCACAAATCCCCCCCCAGGAGAAACCCTCCTTCTCCCAGATATACTCTTCCCCCAGCAGGCTCTGCCTGCCTTCCTGTGGGCAGGAATGTAGAAGGAATTTCCTTAGCTTGACGGGAGCAGGCCCAGTTGGTGCCATGACAGAGAGAGAGGGCTGAGAAGCCCCTGATGCCCTGAGGAGGCTGGCAGGTCTCTGCACTGCCTGTTTTGTGCCTGCACGGGTGGAATTTTCCAGGATCATCCCCCTCTGCCACCACCACCACCACTTTGCAAATTCCAAGAAACGCAACTCATGAAAATGCATTCTTAGCACACAGCTGACATGGTCAACATCTGCTTTCCAAAGAGAGTGCTGTGAGAGATTTCAAATTGCTGCACTGTGGAAAAAAATGACTTGGGGTAATTATAGACACCTAACAATACTATTTAATTTCTTCTGCCATATCTTTTCTACATAGTGTATCTGGTAATGCTTCAGAGAGCTGAATAATTCTGACAGAGGGCAGTGAAAGGGGTAGGTGAGGGAGGACAAAAGTTCCCCGTGACTTCAGTTGGAATCTGAAATGAAGGAAATGTGAGCAAAAGATAAGGCGTTTTCAAGCCCTACTCCAAAAGAAGGACCTTTGCCTTTTTTGTGCAGTGCCTGCAGGAGAAGGTAGAGGATGTGGATTATGAATGCAGCTGAGGAAAACAGGACCTCCAAACACAGACTCACAGGACAGGGGGAGCTTATCACAAAGCCTCACTGGTAGCTGGGGTGCTGCTTGACACCAACTACTTCTGAGCAGGCTCAGAGCTTGGCATCCCAGGAAAAAGAGAGGCGAAATTTATGAGGTTTGACCTCTGTTACAGAGGAAGTCTGAAAAGACCAACCTCAAACAGACTGGAGTAGGACAAGTGAGGGTCCTGGCAACATCTCTCTGCTTCACAGGAGCTGTCACTCTGTTGGCACTACATTCCAGAGGTCCTGGATAAGCTGTGTGTGTCCATGGTAAAGACTCCTTCTGGCAGCACAGAGCCAACTGCTGTCTTGGCCTGTCCCCCAAAGTGTTCACATTCCCTAAAGACTGCTGCAGCAGAGAGGGCATTGCAGGGGAGACTTCAGAAGAGGCTCAACGGCCAAACTAATGTGGGAAGATCAGAAGATGGTTTAGGAGGAGCCCTCAGAGACTAAGTGGCACATGTGAAGGGCACAGTGAGAACCATGGAGAGCAGAAGTGGCCAAAAATAGAATTTGGGGATGTTAGGTGTCAGTTCTGGCATCAGAAGGGAGGCGCCCAGGAGAGGGGTGCCCTGGGGACTCTTGGGCCTTTCTGTAGAGCCAGCAGCAGGAGAAGGATGTTATGGGAGGTTGCTGTTTCCCTTGGCTTGCTATGCATCCAGGGTCAAAGTAGATAAAAAAGGATGAAAGGTGAAGATGAAGCCCATGTCTCAAGCCCTTGGATGTTATGTGCTTTCTGCCCTTGTGCTGGTTGCTCTGTCCCACCTCAGTTGCTGTCCCTGAGACAAGTACAGATGTGCAAAGATGAAATGAAAGGCAGTGGAGGTTTTCTAAAGGAATAGAAGGTCGGGCAGAGACTTCAAGCTGAGGACTTCTCAATTAGTATGGCTTCTACTGGTAAATTTTCCTGTGAAGGCAAACTCTTAAGTATAATTTCATGTAGAGAAATGCACCAAAAGGGATATAATGAAGCTATTCATATTATGGAAGAGTGACTATTTTCCTGGAAGAAGCACTGGCTTGTCTATCCTGCTTACTATGGCTTTGTCACAGAGATATGTAACCTGAGGAGCTGTTGATGTTGATTTATTACAATACTTAAGTGTAGGCCCTGGGAAGGAGGCCTGCATATGCAAACCTATGTATTTGAGTTACTCTGGTCTAAAGCAACTTGCATTGAATTAACTTACAGAAAAACCTCTGAAAGTTTTTTTGGTGGAAAATTAGTATTTAAATTAATTATACTTTTTTTATTTGAGCTGCTTATTTTCATTGAGACATCCTAACTTTTTTGAGAAGTCTGAAAGATTGAAAAGTGACACTCTAGAGTCTTTTATGGCTGCCTATGGGCTCTTTTTTTTTTGCTTGTTTGTTTTGTTTTTTATTTCAGATTTTTGACTACTATTTTGAAATTTTCAGCAACAGAAGTCAGGGACCTCCTCTCATTTCTATTTAAATGGATATTTTTGTGTGCTTCGAGAAGCCAGAAACATGAAACAGATGATTCTGGTATTAAAAAAAAGAACATACTCTTAGCCACTGTACCTCCTTCAGAGGAAATTATCATCTCTCTCTGCTCCAGAAAGGTCTGCAATAATAAATGCAAAGCTGTGCAGATACTGATGGAATAACCAAACTTTGATTTCTGAGGAAAAAGCTGGGGATGAAAATCAGCTCAAGAATGAGATACTGAAAGTATTCAGGGACAGTTGGATGGGGCTTTGAGAAACCTGGTCTAGTGAAAGGTGTCTCTGCTCATGGTAGGAGGGTTGGGACTGGATGATCTTCAAGGTCTCTTTCACCTCAAGCCATTCTGTGTTTCTGTAATCCTGGACAAATCTGAAGCTGCGATCCCTGTTGAGGTTTTATGACGTGTATGGTGAACAGGGGCACAGCTGTGTGGCAGGAAGTATACAGGAATTATTGGAAGGAGAGATAAGAATAAATGATAAATATTTAGACAGCATCACAACTTGGTTCCTAAAAATTAAAGCAAAAAAGGAGGTGTTCTGTTCTTGAAAGGCCTCTCTGACAGACCACCCAAACATCATCCTCTATATTGACATGCAAAACTTGTGTCTTTTCCTTGTTGCCTTCTGGTCTCTCCCACTTCTGTTGCTGCAAACCAGACTATTCTGAGTTATCTTGATGCTGTAAAAATGGTACTGCAGTTCCTGGCCCAGCCCCTTTTTCTCGGGCACAAGCACAATCTCTGTCCTCTGGTGGTTTGGGACAGCAGTTCTTGCCTGGTTCTTCATGTGAGAGGCACATGCTTAGGAATTCTTTTCATGTTCTCCTAACATTGTCCCTCCAGACAGTGAGGGACAGGATTGTGGTGGAAAGCTCAGCAAAGTCAGAAAAGGAAGATAGCTAAGAAAAGGGGGAAGAGGTGGGAAGGTTTAAAGTAAACGACTCTCATGAGAACTGTCTTGAAAGAAAATTGACTGCATCCTTGATTACAAACACGTATCCTGGGGAAGGGACTAAGCCAAGGTTATTTCTGCTTGAAATTTTGCAGTTACTGGTCATCTATTTCTGCAGCACTTTGCAGAGCAGTGAACTGAATACTGACTGCCACGTGGCCAGTCAGCTCTCTACCTGCAGCACAGCACTGACAGCACTGGAAACTGGAACCGACTTCAAGGATTTTCTGACATCACCCTGGTCTCTTTAGAAAGAGAAGGAGGCAAGCTACCAACCTTCTCTGAGAAGCTCTAAGAGATATTGCAAATACCTATCTTCCAAAGTAGATGACCTCTCGCTTTATCTCCTGTCTGTCAGAGGGTTTCCTTACAGATGAAGGTAGTTTCTGGGTTCTTGTGCATAAGTAGAGCTGAAAAATCTCTGATTTTCTTTACCTGTTTCAGCTTAGGGTTGGGAACAAGGAAGCTGTGAAGGTTGTAATCACCATGAACCAGTTGCTGAGTCAGACACAAGGTTTTCATTAACACCTCTGTTCTGTTTACTTCAACTTTAGGGTAGTTTGAGGTAATTGCTTGTCTATACAAGGGTCGTTGGTCTGGGGGATGAGACCTCCATGTAAGTCTGAGTGGCATCTTTTTTTGGTAGTTTTCAAGGCTCAGACTTGACTGGAAGAGGCCACAAGGGCTCAGAAAAGAACGAGACAGTGTTCCAGTTTGCCCATGAAACGAGACTGGATGGCTGATCTGCCATTACTGGGGTGTCCCATCTATTTTGTGTTGGACATGCAGACTAGAAATAGCACCACAGCTGTTTAAAATCATCTTTGTTTTGATTTTACTTTGTTTTTTGATTTTTTTTGTTTTGTTTTTACTTTGTTGTGTTTTGTTCTCTTCTTACTGCAGTCATTATCTCTCTTGCTACTGTGTGTAAATGAACCTGTGCCAAAGTCATAATGAGGTTAGAGATATTTCACTGAATAGTGCTCATACACTGACCCTACAGTACATATATTTTTCAGGGCTGTATCTACCTTGTTTAGTGTTTCTACTGCAACTGAAGGTACTGAATCTCTTCTTCAAAGCCCTCTGTGGCTTTGCATCTTCAGTCGTTTACAGGTTTATCTTTCAGCCTGGATTGAAATCAGGTTTGTGCATGTAGCCTACAGTTGATGTGGTCTTCACACAGTGGTCTTCACTCGTACTTTCTTCCATGCTCTTGGTAAAACACAGGCAGAAGGATGCTGACCTTTAAGACAGGTTGAACTGCCTACCTGCTTGCTGAGGGTGTTTCTGAGATGTTTTTCTTCTTTATTGGCTGTGGAGGTCTCTAATGTCATTTTTTGACCTTGTGTTAATTGGAAGTGTTTCCATGGATGTTTTTCAATTTTATTGCTATTGCACTTGGAGAGATTGAAATAATACACAATACAGAATAGGAAATAAATAAACCTAATGATGTTACCAGGTTTGGCAAATCTTACATCTGTGGTGCCTGAAGCATCCTTGTTGGCTAATAAACTACTTGTCCTTATTCTTCTGGCTTCTCTTCTGGAGAAGTTGTTCTCATTGGCTCTCTCTTTTGCACACAGTGAGTCCCAGGATTGCTAAGGAATAGGAGGGAGGGCAGGGCTCAAGGGCAACACACTTTGAGTGGGGGGGATGCAGGGTAGTAGGGAACTCTGAAATGTGGAATGTATGAAGTGACATATCAAAGTGGAAGTTCACTCCTTTGTTAATCAAGAACACAAAAGAAGAGAAATCAATCAGACAAGGTGGCCTTTGCTGGGTTAGAACAATTCCTTAGCTAATTTCCTTAGCAAGATGCCTGATGGGTTGTGGTAAGCCTGCCAGAAGGAGTCCCAGGAATGGGACTTGGTCAATGAGGGAGGATCAGCCCAGCAGCCTGGTGAACTCCTCAAACCCTTGCACTGCATCAGTGCATGAGGTTGGTGCATCTACAGAAAGAGAATCTTTCTGGCTTGTGGATGTACTGACCTTCAGAGGCTTCTTTCATCAGCACTTGTTGAAAGGGGAGCCTCATGATGTGGGGGAAATACTTTTCTTCCTCTTTATGTTATGGTCATTTGGACTACTTGCAGCTGGGTGGCCATGGCTATGAAAGAAGAGGTCAGACCAAAGCTCACAGTGATGTCCCTTACCTCTTGCAGTTTGCCACATCCAGAAGAAACCCCTAAAGGGTTCACTAATACTGTCTGTGATGATCTCTTTTCTAAATCCCCCTGAAGAAGACACAATTTTATTTGCTTTGATTTCCATCCCCAGCCTTTTGACAATATAGTTTATGAAGGGGCATATTTCTGGGATAAATTGGTTCAATATTTATTGTCCCAGAATGAGAAGTTCCTCTGTACCACCATTCCCAACAAATTAGTTTACTTGAGAGAAGGAAAATTTTGACAGCTTGTAGTTCTCTGTCCTGAAGCCATGCTGAGTACCAACGATCTTCTGGCCTGTGGGTGTGGGAAAATGTTCTTTTCTTTTTACCTCTTTTACAGCAGTAGTTTTTAATGCAATATTTTAAGGTGCAGTTGCCTCTGCAAGGGTGATGCTTGGTTGTTCTAGGTCCTCTTGTAGTACACCTGCAGCCTGTGATGTATGGTATAGACTAATTCATTCTTAAATCTGTGCTCAAACACCTGAAGAGAAGCCAAGGGAGGAGAGGTGGTTCTGTCCTTGTGACAATTTTCCCTCCCTCCCCTGAACACAGGAGCCAATACTCCTGGCTGCTGAGGAAGATGTATTTTGAGAAATGGCAGCTGAAATTAAACTGTGGCAAGAGAAAGGAGTGGTAGAGAGAAGTACTTTTTGAAAGAACATATTAAATCCTAAGCATCTCCTTCAGTCCAATGCCTCTGCCACTTAACTGCATGGTGACGACAGGTCAAGGGACTTTCACTGGTAATCAGAATAGGGAGGTTTCTTTCAGCAGCTGCTACGTAACCTCTGCTCTATGCTACATGTCCCTCTGCCCATGGCTAGAAGTGTAACATCTCCACAGCAGGTAGCATTTTAATGTGGGCAATAAATGATGTGGGAGACTTCAGAGCGGCTCAAGAAATAATTTCCATTTTCAGGAAAGGCAGGACTGCTTCTGCTTCTGCTTTCTGGAGAGCTGAGTGAATTGCATCCTCAGGCTGTCCTTCCAGGCTCCTCCACAGATGCTGAGAAGTGTTAAAAATGCCAGTGGACTTATTTAAGAGTCCAGTGATTTGGACTTCATGTAAAAGGCTTTGTCCCTTGGATAATTTAAGTGTGTGGTCCCCTGGGGCCCAGGAAAATAAATAAAACTGTTCTAGAGCCAAACATTTTTTCAGCATAATTCTGTGTTCAAAACTGTGTTCTTTCAGAGTTTCCCATAGGCCAGGACAGTTAGCAGAGGTAGATTTACTTGTGTAATGGCTTAAACATAATTAAATGGGCTAGGCTCCCTATCAGTGCTATGTGTTCAACGAAAACAGTATAAGTTTTTAGTTTTGGAGTGATTTTTTTTTTCTACCCTCTTTATTATCTTGTTTTGACTTCAGTCTGGGACTTCTGTTCAATGGCAAAAGATCTCAGGCAACCAAAATTCCAGGTATGAAAATCTGATACAACAATGTTGTGTTCTGCTTGACACCATCCAGGCTAGCTTCTGGCTTCTGTCTGCTTCTGCATCCAATACACCAACTGTAAGCTTAGAAACAAGCCTCAACATGGCTGTGAACAGGCAGTGGTTGGTCCTGGGTGGGAATCTTGACCATTTTCCTAGTGTTTCCAGGAGATGATGCTTCTGTGAGGTGCTGTAGGGCAGACAAAACTTTGCATGTTACACTTTGAGGGGCACAGGTGAGTGGATTTGATGTCTGCAGAAAGTTGTATGTGTGTATTTGGGCTTAACAGGGTAGATATGGAAGTGTTCTGATCCTGTGTGTATTTTTCTGTGTGAGTTCAGAGATATTGGTCCTTGCAGTGTGTGGAGCCTTGTTTCATGTGTGTGCAGGGCCTAAAGCCGCTGTGGCTTCCTTCAGTCTTGATTGACCACAAGAGTTTTACTACTCCTTTAAATGCGAGTTTCTTTGTCTTTGCTTCTTTCTAATCATTGCCAATGTAACTTTGAGAGTGTTTTCTAAACCTGGGAATGCTCAGTCCTTTCTTCAGCATCAAGCCTGTTGTGCTGTGGCAGCAAGTTCCAAACCTTGTGCTCTAACTTGTGGAGAAGTGTTTCCTAGATCCCAAAAGCTAGTGTATATGATCCTAAATGAAAGACACTAATAAAACCCAATTTGAACAAATTTGTAGCCGCTTTTTAAAGTGGGTCCAAATTCAAAACATAAGTCTTTATTTCTTTCCTGGATTGTAAGCAAATTGATTCCGGTGTGGTCTTCTATAATTGTATCAAGTCCTCTACAATCTCCTAGTTTGGAATGCTCTGCTATTTGGGGATCATGGTGATCCAAAATATTCTTATTCTGTATGTGCTTGACCCAATATTTCCTAGAAATGTTAACATTGAACAAAAAATCTTGGAAAGAAAGCATTTAGAATTTGACTTTACTAAGTATTTTTCAAATTATATTACTGTGAAGAAAAAGATACCTCTTTTTAATAAAGACACACATTTTAGTGCTAGTATAATTCTGTGATTGGTCAAATTTTAGCTTCATGCTTGTTAAACGTCATGAATGATGTTTCATATCCAAGGAAATCTGGTTCACAAAGAAACGTTCTGAGTGATTGTGAGTGAATGTTCCTTGAGATTGCAGCTGTTCCTTGAGATTTCTTCTAATTTTCTCTTTTTGAAAGTGCATCAGCTGTGGATCTCCTGAGAGAGCTTCACCTAGACATGTGATTTTCTAGAGAGTTGTGCTTCATAACCAAAACAGTGGTGAAGATTAAATGCTGGCTATAGCCAACATTCATGGTGAAGTGCAGTGGATGCATGGGCTTGTGCTGTTAAGGAGAGAGTCTTCTATCACATCCCCATATGAAAATGTGTTTTGATAGATGGAGTGGGAGTTTAAATGTTGGCAGTTCATTCAGGGTAAGGGCTGGCTGTGCCCTTCCCTAAATGGCCACTGGCACAAAGGAGCATTGGATGTTTCATGGTGTATGGCAGATCTTTGTAAAGCTGTGAGGTCCATTGAGGTCTGTGGCAATACAGTGGTCAGGATGTGGTAACAGCGCTGCTGGGGCAACCATGTGTCCTTGGCTTGACCTGACTCCAGTCCAAGGTCTTCTCTGCAGTCCTGGACCTGGCCCAGAGGCTGCATCCTGAGGAAAACAGGAATTGCTCTGGAAGTAAAAGGGTGATACTACATGGGTGGTGCTATGAGGCATCAAGGAGGCCTTTCCTCCACCATGCATGATTTCCTTTGGCAAGGGGAAGGCTCTTCCCTTTTCTCTCTCTCCCTCCTCGCTTCCTTCTCTCCCCACCACCTCCACCTTTCTCTTTTCCTCTCACTGGCTGGGTCGCTCAGAACAGCCCAGTTGGGACCGAGGTAGAACTGCAGACTGGCCTCTTGTGCCGTTCTCCTAAATGCCTTTTCAAGGAAGCTCAATAATTGATGAGTACCTAAGTCCTTGTCTTCACTGAAGAGTGCACATGGTATTTAGTACATGAAAAAGCTATTTTGCCCATCAGAGCTCATGGGTGGAACAGCACTGTTTCCCCAGGACCTCAGTTAATTGATCTCTCAGTAGTTATAGAGAAACTTCTTTTCTCCACTTGTCTCAGCTGCTTCACTTCTTCCAGCACAGAACTTGTGTTTGCAGTTGACTTCTACTTGGCACACCAGAGCAGAGTTCAGCCTTCTTCCTCCAGTGGATTATTCCCTGATTACTCCTGTCCAGCCTGTCCTCTGCTGTCACTGGAACAAGTGTAGCAGACCTCAGATCATCTCCTGGGTTTCCACAGCTTGTGTTTTCACACTGAAACATTTCACAACTTGTTGCCTGCCGAGGATTAGCTGCTTTTATTGAGGTGAAAGATGCACTGACACAGCTGCAGGTGCAGGAGAAAGCAGGAAGTCAGGGTTGAAATGTCTCAGCAGAGACGGAGAAGGAGAAGGAAGAGTGGGTATTGTGGTTTAATGCCAGCAAATAATATGTACCAGGCAGTCCCATGCTAACCTTTGCCAGTGGGATGAGGAGACTGAGAAAAAGGTAAGACCTGTATATTGAGATAAAAACAGTTCAATAACTAAAAGAAATTAAAATATAATAATAGCAGTAATGAGAAGGACGATAACAAAGAGAGGAATAAAATCCAAGAGAAACAAGTGATGAAAATACAATTTCTCAGTGCCTGCTGACCAATGCCCAACGCATCCCTGACCAGCAATTGGTGACTGCCAAACAACTCCCCTCAGTTTATACACCAGGCATCACATTCCATGGTATGAAATAACCTTTTGGCTTGTTCAGATTAGCTATCCTGACCATTCTCTCCTCAATCTTCTTGTGTACCTGCTCACTGGCAGAGCATGGGAAACTGAAAAGTTCTTGACTTCTAGTGAGCACTTCTTAGCAACAATTAAAACATCAGTGTGTTATCAACAGTATTCTCATACTAAATCAAAATCACAGCACTGTATCAGCTAATAGCAAGACTATTAAGTCTATCCCAGCTGAAACCAGGACAGTGGGTGAGAACTGTCATATGAGGGAAGGTGCAAGCCATCAACTTAACATCAATGGCTGCTGAACACACAGGTTGGATAGGGTAAACAGGACAGAGTATCGGGGATGCTGCTGAGCAAGACAGAGGCACATTGACAAAACTGAGTGTGGAGGGGGAGGAAGGACTGAAATAGTTGAGGTGCTGCAGATGGGGTCATAGATACACTGAGTAAAGTGCTTGTTGCTGTCAGGGGCTGAGATGACAGGATGTGCTGCGAGCCAGGGCTGTAGGATGGGAGGTCTGGTGCATGTCAGTACCAGTCTCCACTCTGCTGTCAGCTTGACAAGGGAGACTTGTGCAAGGGCATGGGTGCATGTTTCCCAAAACAAGGTAATAACATCCTTTTCCCTGTTGCAGCAACACATTACATACCCAACCTGCTCCATTTCCAAAGCAAATTTACAGAAAGGGCGTTCACTGAAGGCACTGCATTGAAACAGTATGTGTAAAGCTGACCCAGCTGCTTTTTGCCAGATCCTGGAGAAATATCAATGCTTGTCTTTAAAAAAGATCAGAGGCAGCAGAAGGGAAAGGAGTTCAGGAATTGAAGATTTATGGAATGACTGTTGCTTAACCCTGAGTCTCAGAAAGCATATGAAATGAATTATCAACTAAACTCTGTCAGCACCTGAACAATGACATGGAGACTTGTAAAAAAAGTCCACCAGGATTTGTTAAGAACAAATCATGTCAGACCAATCTAGTATCTTTCTGTAACAGGCATTTTGGACAGAGGTGAAACTTATGGTGTCATCTACTTGGACTCCAGTAAGGTTTTTTCATCTCTTTTATCATATTTTGCCAGCAATCTAGAGGAACAAGGCCTTGAGGGGTGTGAATTACAAATGCATGCAAAATAAGAATGTCTAAAGGGAAGGGAGAATTGACTGGGGTTCTGTGAGGGTCTGTCCTGTGCTCAATTCAGGTCAGTGTTTTCTTTAATAGCCTTGGTGGTGGATGTAGAATTTGCATATTAAATTTGAAGATGGCAGAAATGGGACTGTGAATTTGTTGGAGAACAGGGTTAGAATTCATAATGCTCTTGACACACTGGAGGTATACTGAAAAAGTGTGATGTAATTCAATAGAGACAAGTGCAAACTATTGTACTTTGGCAGGAATAACAGACTACATAAATATGGTGCAAAGAAAGATCAACTAGATCACAGTTCTGCAGGAAAGGATTGGGGGAAAGGATAAAAGAGGATCACAAGCTGAGCATGGTTGTGTATTGTTGAGAAAGAGGCAAATGCTGTACTTGGATGTATAAATAGGAGTTTAGCCTGCAAGGCATGTGATGTAATCTCTGTGCTCTGCTGGGTGACGGTAAGGCTTAAAATCTCTCTGCAGTTCTGTGGATAGCACAACACAAAAGGTCTGGGCAAACTAGAATGACACTGGGGAAGCAGCGAGAGTAATCAGGGATGTAGAAAATAAGTCTTATGAACAATGATTTAATGAATTGGCATTGTTTAGTTGTAATTTGGGGAACTGAGGAGAATGGGGGAGAGACTGGACAACAGGCAGTGGACTCTGAATCTCAGAGCTTCTCCATTTGCAGCAATCCTTTTGACAGTACTAAGTGACAGCATCAGTGACGGTGTCACTGGTCCCCAATGGAGGAAGCATTTCTGTGATGTGGTTTGTAAGGTTAGAAGTTCAGGTGGTTCCTGTGTGTTTGAACCTTTAAACCATGATCAACACATTGGCACTGGAGGCTGTCACAGGAAAGAAGGGAGTCAAGGGAGCAGGGCTCATGAGGAATCTCTCCCACTTGAAAGTGGGTGCATCTAGGCCAAGGGTCTGCTTGGGCCCAAGAGCTATTGCAGCCACTCAGTGTCTGTGCTGTGTGCCAGCTGAAGTCTTCAAGGTGAGGAAAGGTTGGCAGGTTGTCTTCTGCACAGCATCTGTGACCCAGGAAGAAGGATAAAGGCTAGATATTGTCTCTTATATTTTTTTCTTTAAGTCAGGCTTTGCTCTTTATTGCCTTACTTAGCCTTATCTTTGTTTTTTTCTTTCATCTCTATCTTCTGTGTGTATATATCTGTCTGTCTGTCTATCTTCATATCTATCATCTGTGTATATCCACAGTGATTTAACTGCCTCAACTTCCACTCTTCTGGACTTCTCGTATGTGACTTCTGGGTTACTGTAATTCCCTAGGACTTTCATATATCAACTCTCTCATCTTTAATGTCGTTATTGTGTGTCTTGTATTAGGCACCACAAAAACACCTTCCAGAAGTCAGTCTCTCAAAGTGTCGAAAGGAGATGTTGCACACTACAAGCAGATAAATTAAACATGAATATGGAGAGAGTGGGAGGTCTTGGGTGCAATGAGGAAATGAAATATCTGTATTGTAGCATAATGAATGGTGTTTGTAGCTTGCTGTCTGACTAGCTCTTGCAGACATCAAAGCTGAAGAGAGTTTGAAGACTGAATGTCATGGCATTTAAAATTGTATCTAGATTTCATTGGATGCCAGAGTGCCAAATTCTGTCTTCTCAAAGGAACAGGGAAACAAATTCAGTCTTCCATACCTGAAACTGTGTCCTATTAATTTCTATTTTTTAAATTTCAAATGTATTCACCACATACTGCCTTGACGTCCTTTTCTTTTTTTTTTGGAGGTGGTGGTAGTGGAGGAATATTAATAGACAGTTATCATCTGCATTACTTTTAATATATATTCTGAGTCTGAGGCCCTGTGAACTCTTTGACTAGCCCTGTCTGGTAATATTTAGGAGCTGTATAAAACAACCTTGAAATCCAGAGGCAATATTTGGGCATGGAAGGACAGGTGTTCTTAGTCTTTTGAGAAGATCTAAAGTCTGTAGCTGAAGATAAAGGGGGCAGGCAAGAAAGCTCCCAGCAAGGCAGGAAACAGAAATGTAGCATTTTTATGGATGAATGAGCTTTTATGAAGTTGCTTTTAAAAGGCGAAATTATATGGCCATTTGCCCTGCCTCTTGATTGCTCAGTGTACCAGCTATTCTTTATGCTGCATGCCATTTTCTGCCTTGTGTTTAACTTCACAAAATATTCTGGGATGCAGTTTTCATAAAGGCGCCTGTATTAACACATCTGTACTATTTCTTACTGTTAGATGGGTGTAGGGTTTCCTCCAGGGGTGCTCATTAGCTTCCAGTATTTCTTGTCCTTATTTTGTGCCATAGCTGAGCTCTAGGCTCAGCTGAGTTAGCTGAGCTCTAGACTTGAGTATGACAGATGGCCATTCTATTGCAGCCTTTTTTGGCCCTTTTTCTCCTCCACTCACGCTATAGCCTCACCATAAGCTTTGAAGGCTCATTATCTAAATCATTGCATAGAAAAGTCCTTTGGGAGCCAAATTCACCTCTGGCACAAGTACTGCAATTCCATTGACTTCAGAGTAGGTTCACTGCTTGACGTCAGGAGAAAATTTTTGCAATGTAGATATCAAAATGAACAGGTCTAAGACATAATGGACTGCTTGCTCTCCCCAGAATGACCCGTTCACAGTCTTGGTTTGGCTTGTTGTCAGTGCTGCACTCCATCCTTGCATATTGAGAACCCCTTTTCTGTCTCTCTGTCCTGGGACTTTCTTTCCTGCTCCATGTTGTATCCTCTGAATGCCTTCAGGTCTCTAATCTCACGCTTCCTCTCCTTGCACTTTGGAGATGGTTGTGCTGAGTCCTTGCAGCAGGCATTGTTGGGATAAGCTGAAACAGCTGCCCCAGGATCATCATTGCCACTAGGTCTTAGGAGGTTGTGGAAGGTGTAGATTGAAGTCCTAAATGCTGTCTCATACCTATTGCAGGCCAGGACTCTCGTATCTCCCTTATACAAGGGAGCAAAGACAGAGAGGACCTCTGGAAGCCTGGTGTGCAGTAATCTTACAAACCTGAGGTATTTTCAGGAACCAATACACAACTCCTGGTGGTATTTAGAGCCTTGCAACTACTCTGGAGGGGACAGGTTGTGTCAGCAGCCCCTGGCATGGGGGAGTAGAAGTGCAGGCTGGCAAAGCCTGAACGGATTGACTCTTATTGGCAATGAACTATTTTTGGGAGCCAATGATGAGAACAGCCTGTACTGCTGCAAGTTTGTCTCTGCCTTGCAAGGTTATAATCTGTGAGTTTAATCAGTCTGTCACATGCATGGAGTGAGTAGCTAGTGTCTCAAAGGGTGTGTTTTGTACTGGGATAGGGGGAAGGAGACATGGGGGTTGGGGAGAGAAGCTTTTGAGGTATGAATGGAGGAAAATAGACACTTCTTGAGTTTCTGCTGTTTTTTCAAGTACCATTAAATACATATAAATTACTGACATAAATTCAAGACAGACTTCCCAGATACATATGAGCTTTTTGTGGCCAGGCAAAGGCAAATCAGTGATTGCAGATCTTTTATTTTCCCTGAACCTAGGGGGCCCCTGAGCTCTCCGTGAATGAACTCTGTTCACAGAGGTTGCTTTTCCCTCTGTAGAGATCTAGCTGTACCTTCTTGGGATGAGATGTGGCAGCTGTTCATCAGTGCAAAGCCCTTCTACCCGGCCATTAGGAAATGTGTGAAAATGGAGGGATAATTAGGGAAACAGACACTGTAATGAATAGCACTCAGGCTGCAGTATGACTATCATTCTCTGTCATACAAAAGACCAGCCCTGGTTAGTTTGATTTATGAACTGTGCAGAGCAAGCTTATAGATATTTTGATTATCTGTGTTACTGTATTCACTGAAAAAGCCTGCCAATAAGCAGTGCCCTGTTGTGCTGGGAGCTGCACAGAGAGACCTAGATGATGGCTGTAGCCCCTAAATACTTACTGGGTAAATATAAGCTGAGAAAACATGGTCACGTAGTCAGATGAAAGAGTCAATGCACAGGGAATGCAGGCAAGTTAAGAACAGTAAAAAATATCCAGGATTTTCTTGCTCAGCCTTTTTGGGAAAAGTCTGTAAAGAAAGGACATATTTTATCCACTGATGGCAGTGAATATTTTTGCATTGACCTGCTAGGGAAATATGAATTGTAAATGGGTGAGAATTTTAGGTTTTGTGGACTATAAGCTCAACATATCAACAGCTTGACTGTTGCAAATTATCTGCAGCTTTCTGGGCAAAAGTGAGACTTATGGAAGAGTAAGACAAAAAGCAATGACACAACTTCACTGGTGTTTAAGGGACCTACCTCAAGAAAAAGACCCAAACTGAAGAAAGCTCTGTGGGACTCTGAAAAGCTACTGAAGAAAGTGGAGCAGGTCAACATTCATATCTTGTTACTGACTGAGGAGTTAGAGGAATTAAGTGTCTTGGAAAAGAGGCACTTGATGCAACTGAGAAGGGAGGCAAATGAAGGCTGAAAAGAAAGGGGGGAAATTATATTGGGCAAATAATCTCTGAAACAGCCTTTACGATGGATGTGCAGGGGTGGGGGGGCTGAGAAGCATTTGCCACAGCCAAAATGAAAACATGGTAGAGTAAGGAAGGGAGCAGAGCAATTAATGTCAGTGAGGATCAGCAGACCTGGGTCCTAATCCCAAACCTCAGGCCTGCATCTTTGATGAAAAAATAGGGTCAGGAGCCTGACTGTATTCCCCTCCATAAAACAGTCTGTCCAGAACAGGGTTTGCTTTTCTGTACCCAGGAGTTTGAGCTCTCCTTCACTCAGTCCTGCTGTGCTGCTTGCTGTATATCATTGGACTTCTGTTTTTGGAGGTATCTTGTCCCCCTCTCATGAGACCTGATTTGTTCCTAATCTAAAAGACTACAGGCACCTCTGACAACAGCTTAACAATGGAACAGTTTAAGAAGTACAGTAACCTCCCGCAGGAAGCAGACAAAAGTTCGTGTGTGTAAGTAGGGAAATGCATGGAGAGGGAAAGAAGCCCATGAGCCTGTCAAAAACTCCTGTTTGTTCTCTATATTAGTGTCTGTTCTGTTTGGAAAGTCTGCATTTTTTCGGGGAGAGAGTTCTGTAAAACGAAAAACGAGAGACCCTTGAATGTACACATATTTACTGCAGTGCTGACAGGTAGGGGTCATCACAGACAGCGAGGTGATAGGTGGAAAGGGCTTGATGCCACACAGAAAGCAAACTGCAAGGAACCTGACAATGCAGCAGCCACTTTGGGGAATCAGCTGCTGTGATGGCTGTGAAAAATCCCAAGGGATCCCAGGTGTGCAAATGCTGTTATGATCTGACACCTAGAAGACTGGATTGACATCTTGGGAAGGATGTTTTCATTTTGCACTCTGCTTATAGAGAAGTGGGAATGGATGGAAGGAATGGGCTGAACTCTCACGTTCATTGGTGCACACCACGCTGACAGGGCACCTCTGCCCTGCTGGATACTGCTGGCTCTTCTCACTCTTCAGATTTCTGAGGGACAGGGAGCTTCTCCCTGTAATGGGAGAAGGTACATTTCTATATTCTTATTGCTCAGAGTTCAGGTAAAGAAACACACTGTCTCCCATTTCGCTGGAACACCCTAGTTTGCATATGTGCAAAGGCTGTGAGGCTGGGTTTTAAAATTTCTTTTACAGATTAGTACTTTATTTTGTCATTATCAATAAGCAGCTTTTAACCCAAAGTGTCTTCCTTTCCGAAAGAACACTGATGTAGAGCAGGGTAAAAAAGTGATCAAAACCCATCCTGCTGAGGCAGAAAGAAAAGCTGCAGAAATTGCTGAGGGAGGGAAGAAGTGACTTTGGCTGATTGCATTCACTTTGGGCCCAAAGCTCTTGCTGATGGCTTGCTTCCTACCACAACTCAAACTGCAGCCAGAATCTTTGTACCTGGAGGAGATTATAGTGATAGTGAACCTGAAAGGGGGCCTTCCTTGACCTTTCCTACTCTCTGGGGAAGTGAAAAATCTGGGACATACTCCAGAAAGAAAGTTCTCCAAATCTCTCTGAAATGTCACCTCCAACAGCTGTGTGCCAGTGCACAAAAAATGCCCTCCTCTGATCTTACAAGTGGTCCTTCAAGTCTGCTGGTGCCTGCTGTGGGCTCCATGTTTTTTCTAGAGTGTGCTGTGCAAGAAACTGTCTCCTGACTGATCTTCTGAGAGCTCTTTAGCTCTCTTGGATATGTTGGGAAGCTTACAAATAGTATATGGTTTCCTGGGGTATGGCATGTTTCCTATGGCTATTACCTTTCAAACTGCTGTCTTACACAGGTGACCTAAGTGGCCAAATTTATACCCTATTTCCTACAGTGCCCTTTTTCAGAACAGTGTTTCTCCAGGAATCGAGAAAAGGTCCAAATGTGATTCTTTGATATCTCATAGGGACTTGTGAAATCTGTGGTGCTATGGGTGTAGGCACAAGTGGTTCTGTGTGGATGTAGGATCCATATGCTGGTGAGCCTGGCAGGAACTCTCAAAGGAGCCTCCAGGTACCCAGTTCAGAGGGCATGGGAGCAACAATGTCTGGCCTCTCTCTGTGACAGATCCAAGCAGTCCTCAGACATGAGCCTCCAACCTCCTCCTGGGCATTCGAGGCCTCTTTCTGGAGATGACAACAAACTAGGAGAACAATGGGGCTGTTAAACCAAAAAAGACTCAGCATTAGTCGTAAGGTTAATTAGCTGTATCTGTGATGGTTCAGTTAAAGGCTCTTTCCTCTATCAGCCTTGCAGTATGGCACATTCTTGGCTTTTGGATTTATGTAGCTGTACTAACACAGATCTGTATTATATCAGCTCTGGTTTCAGGGTGAAAACCAACCCACTGTGCTGGCTGGGTCGGGGAAGATAAGGGCATGATTGTGTTTCCAGTTCAAACCTTCATCACTTGTCTGCTCCTGACCCTCCAAGCCAAGCTGCTGTTCTTTCTCCTTTGTGCCCTGAATACTGCAGACAAGTCCCTCACATGCTTTTCCTCATCTTCTGTGGTTTAGGGCTACTTAAATATTTATTTATTTAGAACTTGCCCCTAGGGATTGTCGTACGAATGCAGAGGAGGGGTATTGTGAGAGAAGGAGGGAATGAGCAGTCCCTAGAGGGCTCGGTGTTGTCTATTGCCGAGAGGCCGAAACTGCACAAACTGGCTTGTCCTGGAAAAATATTAATGTATGAAAGAATAAGCACACACGTGTGCACACAAACACACACTTAGACATGTATAAACATAAACAGAAAACTGGCAGCTGAACACAGAGAGAAGGAAAGCATTTGCATGAGTCAAGCGATTAGAGTCAGTCTAATCTATTCAGTCATAGAATTTGCTCTCTTTTGACCCATAGGACACCAGCATTTTTACAGACCTGCCATCCAGAAAATGCTGCAGAAAGATATATAAGGCAGCAGGGATGGCCTGAGAAGCTGCATTCAAGAACAGGCTACCATAAGTTGAGGGACAGGCTGTAGATCCTCGAAAATATGAGTTTCCTGAGGTTTGCAAACACACTTGAATTTGCCCACTGATTTAAGTGTTAACAACCTCTTTGCAGATAGCACATAGGAAAATCCAGACTCTTTTTTACTGTTATGATTGATATTGCTTGAACTTTAATCATATGCAAGAGGCAGCTCAGCTTGTTGAATTCATTAATTGCTAAGGCGTAACATATTCACTTAATTGGATTCTCTGCTAGATAGAGATGTATTTATATGTATTTGTATATGTGGTTAGTGTATATATTTAGCTCCACAAAAGATGATATTAATGGAACGTTCAGGTTGCCTGGTGAAATAATCAGCGGACTGGAAGGGATAAATGTTCAGTCATAAGCACGATCTTTTCTATTGCAAAAAAAAGGGTAAGGCCTGGCTTACTGGATATTCTTGGCACAGCAGCAAAGCAGCCAGGCCTATAAAGTTGGCACTGAGGAAAATTTGCATTTGTATGTTCCTTGAGCTGGCTGTGGGGCTCTGTCCCACCACAGTGCCTTTCTTGTCACCAAGAACTGCTGGTCAGTCTTTCTCCAAGACTGTTTCTCCCACCCTGGTGTCTTCCCTTGTGGAAGATAGCCCTACACTGGCGAGCCAACAGCTCTCAGCCACAGCTGGGGACCACCCTTGGAGGTGAGCTCAGAGTAGTGCAGGACAGGAGAAGCAATGCTGCCATCTGAGGAGGCTGCAGCCACCTTCCCTCCCACCCACATCTCACCTGTGTGTGGAGAACTACTGTGTGGGACTCTGGGTGGCACAGTGGCTGCTTCAGAGCTATGAGGGAGAGCTGTGGTTGGGGCCTCAGCTATTGAGCTTTATGCTGAGTGTGGGAGATGAGATGCAACTCCTTCCTGGAGGCTGGAAGGGGCAGGGCTGAGTGCCACTGCGTCAGCCTGAGCATCGCTGTGCCCCTTTTCCAGGAAAGGTATTTTCAGAGAGCGAGGAAAGACAGCTGCCTGGTCACTTGTGTAGCTTCAGCCTCCAGAGCAGGTGGAGAAAACCCAAGAATGCTCTCTGGAGCTTTAGTCAATCTCCTGCACCAAACCTAGTCCTTAGCAAGTACCATATAAAATGCTGCTGTTCCATTTAAAGCTGCTGATACACATGCCTGGCTTGCAGTGCTGCAGCTCTGCCATTAATCAGCACGATTCCCACTGCTGGCTGTCATGCACTGCTGCTCTACACTGACCACCACCCTCCTGCAGCAGAGGTCCCTCCTCTGACTGGGGGGGGAAAGGTGGTGTTGGTGCAGCCCTGAGCAGCTCAGCTCCTCTGGAGTGCATGAGCCGAGGCAGCTCCCTGCTTTACTGACCCTTTCATTGCTCCCAGCTGTCAGGTCCTTGTTCACGCCCCTTGCAACAAGGGGCCGATTACTCAGAGCTTTTAACAAGGGAGAGCTGAGCTTCAGGAAGCTTCGGTGGCTTGCTTAAGGTTACAGAGAAAGCACAGGACAAGGTAACAGCCAGCACTTGGGTCCCTTCACTCCTGGGCATCTGAGGAGAAAGGGTCTGCTCTCTGCACAGCTGCTGCTCAGCTGCTTAGGGCAGGTTTGCCCTGTGCAGCACAGCTATGGGTGGCCTGAGCTGGCACATGCTTGCAGTGGTAAATCCATACATTGCAGAGCTATGCCACGGGGGTGCCCCACCACAGCACAGTGCAAGGCAGCTCTCAGATCCTTGGCTCTCCCCTTGGGCTGACATGGCCACATGGCACCTGGACTGTAACCATCCCCATTTCATCCACCCCTGGCACGGTTCTTCTGCTCTGAGCTTACACAGACCAGGCCAGCTTGGTCCTGGCCTCACCTCCCATGCAGGGCAGCCCTCAGCCCTCTCTTAGTCTGTTACAAACAATTTCTGCAACACGAGAAACCTGTCTGCAGCGTGATCTGCCTGATTAGTGCCTTCCTTTAGTCTCACCTTCTGGGCATCATGACAGTGAGGGACCTGCCAGCTTCACCCTCTTCCACATCTCTCCAGTGCACCTTTTCCAATTTGGCTTCTGCTTTCTTTGCCTCATTCAATCCCTAGGCAAGGTCAGTGCTGGTTTTTTTATCATAAAACAGAATTACGTAATCTCTACCTTGGTTGCTTTTCTTGCTCTCCATTGCTGTTTCTTTATTCCTATCTCCTTTGCCAGTGCTTGGAGATTCATGGATAATTCTTTCTCCATCTTCACTGATACTTTCTTGTCCCATTTATTGGTTTTGTAATAGCCCGTGCACATTCAAGCCGTAGAAGCAATTACATACAGAAAATAAAAGAGCAGTGACTCAAATTTTAACTTGTGAAGTCAAGCTAGGAAATGCCAGTCTTGTTTCCCTGGCCACCTTAATTCTACTTTGTCAAGTTTCTTTGAAGTGCAGGGTTGAGGGAGGGACTCCATGGAGAGAGTTGCATGCACTCATTAATTAAAACTTGAATCAAAATGTCCACACAGAAGTGGGATGGAAGAAAGGTTGAAAAGGAAACTGTAAACCTGTCATTTTCTAATACTTCAGCTTAAATAAATTACCCTTAATGTAGTTTGTTTTATGGTTTGGTGGCAGGCTTTTTATATATGTTGTGTTTTAATTTGTTTCTTAAGAGGAAACCCCAAAATCTTTCCTGTAAAATAAATTGTTCATTCTCATGCATGCTGAGCTTTCAGCACTGAGTCTGACTGTTCAATCCAGTGACTAATCTGTACTTGTTTCACAGACATTCATGAAAGCTCAAAGTGGTTTGCCTTTCTTCTGCATCCTGAGTAGTGGAGTGCAGATGACCTTTTTATGTTGAGGCACATTTAAACAGATAGAAGAAAACCTGGATGATTTGTCCACATTTTGTGTGTACCCTAGTTGGACCTTTACTTTTCTCTTGCCCTGCCAAAGCTGAGATGTTGTACTTACCATGGTGCTGGTGGGGAGTTCCCACTGATTTACTGAGGTGTTTGGTATAGCTCTTAAAACATTTATGCTCAGATGCTGTTTGGACTGTCTGCCAGGATTTCTGCAAGAAAGTGGCAGAAAAGAAATAGTGATTATTCAACAGTTCATAATGCT
Organism: Petroica traversi; assembly: GCA_025920805.1. Taxonomy (NCBI): domain Eukaryota; kingdom Metazoa; phylum Chordata; class Aves; order Passeriformes; family Petroicidae; genus Petroica; species Petroica traversi. The sequence goes on from JAHLSL010000059.1 coordinate 5,917,448, forward strand.
TCTAAGAGTGAACGAAATTTGATGGACCAAAGTAAAAATCATGCCCTTAGCCTCAGGGTTTTTGCCCTGCTGACTTTCAAATGCCTGTTGCAAACATAGGGATGTTGTTTTTTCTCAGGGAATTGTCCTGAAGACTCTTGTAATGGGAAATATCAGAGAACTTAATTACAGGATTACTGCTTATCCGATCATAAAACAGGTAGCTATGCAGTACACACACATTTAAATAATCATCCACCTAGTTCTAGACTGACAGAAATAATTCCATGTGTGGACTTACATGTCATCATAAAAGATATGTTGCAACCTGCTGAGAGCCTTCGCTCCATCTTATATCTCCAAGATTGCTTCTGTCATGCCTGTTCTCCTAATTTTAGATCACAAGATCTGTTTTTTGTTGACATGTTTATGCACAAAATGACACACATATCTTTGAAAAATAGGTGTGACGGAGGTCCATCAGGTCTGGGAGAATTTTATTTCTTAAAGGCCATGCTCCCAATAAAACAGTTCTTGGCTTCACTCTTCTTTTCTAGCTGGGGTTGGCAAATACAGAGCTTCTTCTCTCCTTTCCAAATCATTGATTTCAAGGTTACCTCTCATTCCCTCCACACTCATGTCTGAATGTGCTCCTTTTGCACAGAGATGCTTTGCAGCCCAGATGGCCTCTGCTGGGCCCTTGGCAATTCTGCTTGGACTCCAAGCTCAGATCAGCTTAAGATAATTGCTGCTGGGGGGTACCTATGTGTGAGAGTATCTGTGTATGGCATGGGAAAGGAGAAAAATTCTTTGGCTGAATCACTCCCTGATGCTCACAGAGCTCTTGCTGGCTACAGCCATCATGGCAGTAATGCACGTGTGCCTTGAACCAGCTGTCCTGCTGGTGGGCTCCATCCTGGTTGGGTCTTCTCTGCAAGGTGTAGGTTGAGCTGGCAGGTCTGGCCTAATGCTCTACCTAAACTTGGCAGAATGCTGGGGTTTTCAAGCAAAGCCCAGCACTTGGCTGTAGCAGTGGGTCAGGTGGGGGTCCTGCAGCTCATGGGGTCTCTTTCTGGAGTTCTCATTGGTCAGAAGCTTCATGTTCTAAGACAGGGGTGTCCAGCTGGGGAATACATCCCACACCAGCTCGTGGGATGCCCCATCTGGCCTGGCAGTCCCTGCTGTATGAGAGGTTGATCTGCATCTGCACAAGCAGAAGTACCCTGTTAAGTCCCACTGCTGGTGGAGACATGCTGTGCTCACACTGCTGTGACTTGGGCCAGCACTACTTTCAGGACAGAGGTGGACACTGCTGGGATGTGGACAAGCCAGTCCATATCTAAGTCAGTGGGAGCTGAGATAGGGGCAAATCACTCTATCTCCACTGCTTGCACTGGTCTCACTCCTTTGGTGCTGGCACAGGGGCCACAGGCTAAAGCCACGATGGAGGGAGTGGTTAGGATACAGGTCTGTGCAGTGAGAACAGTGTCCATGGTGCAGTGACAGGAGGCAGGACCGTGTGTGGGTGGGAGGTGGGGTGCTGATGAGCATGAGGGACTACCATCCATTTCTGCTTACACAGGTGAGATGGAGGCTGTCTCCTGCCTCTGCTTTCCCTCACCCCCACTCCCTGTTCCCTGTGCTTATTGGGAGCACCTGAGAATGAAAGAAAGAAGGGGTAGAACTGAATCAAGGCATGAGGATATTTACACGCTTTCTGCATAGAGGCAGATAAGAGAGACTGTGGATAAGAAAAGGTGCAAGAATACAATGAGCAGCCCCTTTAACCACCTACGGGATAGAGGGAAAGCAGGAAGGGTGTCCCTGGTTGCTCCTATCCCATAGCTTTGCTTCCCATCCTGTCCCTTTGCAAAGCCAGGAAAAGAGACCTGGCAGAGAATCAGGATGCAGAACCGACCTGTTGTTTCAGGCCCCTTTGGATATCTGGTAACAGCTTGGAACAGTGTTTCAGTTGGCTGCCCCTTGGGATGGCCATGGTGCACTGCACAAGGCTCCCGGCCATGTGCCAGGTTGAGGGGAGCTGCAGACATGCACCTTGGAGGGTTGGAGGTAGTGGGGCTGGCTGTGGCTGTGCCAGTGGGAATCCAGACCCAGGGTCCAGACAAAGAGTGTCCTGCAGATGTGGACAGCATTTGAAGACTCCACCCCACTGCTGTTAGGGGTGGGAGAAGAAAGAAACGGGGATTTGTGGCTTTCTAACTGCTTTCCCTGGAATCTGGCTCCCAGCATGTGCAGTAATTCCTCTGGAAGACGTTTGATCCTCCCCTTTCCAGCAGCGAGAGGAGAGCAGAGCACCCCTGTGCTAGAGAGGTATGCGTACAGCCCAGCCAGTGCTGCTCTTGGCAGGTGTGCACCTCTGCACTGGGGCAATGTGGGGCTGCCAGGCAGAGGGCAGGGGCTTTGGCTGCTGTATGGGGAGGTGTTTCGCCCACTGTGACACCCCCCACTGAAAGCTGAAAGATTTCTCTCTGATATTCTCGGAGATGCTTTTCAAGCAATGCCTTTAGTCTTGCTTGCACAGCACAGAAAACCGTGAGATTCAGGTAGCTCGTGCCCTCTCTCTTTGTTTTCTCCTCTCCTAACCCTGCTGGGGCTGGTTTCAACATTTAGCTTTTCTCAGCACAAGGAAATGGCTTTGGTCTTCCTCTGCATCTGCATTTTTGAACATTCCTTCAGCTTCAAGTCCCAAGAGATCCTGGGAGAGATACTCCATCAGAGTAAAGAGTAGGTGTCACTGCACACGTGTCAGGGTTTTGTACACCTCTGTACCGGACCCACTTAGCAGCCAAAGCTCTAAACCGTCTCCCAGACTGCAGAGTGAATTGGCAAGCATCCCTCCCTCTGTGTAACATGCTTTAGGGGGGAAAAAATAATTCTGAGTGAAAGAAATGAAAGCTCAGCAAAATGAAACTCAAACCCAGAACTCAACAGGGAAAGCCAAGGGGAAAAATCATTAGATAGGGCATTACATGCATGGACACGTACTGGATGCAGAGACACACCTGCACAATGCGGATGCACTCCCAGAGACTGCAAAATGCTTACATAAAGCATTTAGATTTCTATAGATGCATGTAAAAATACATTTTCTTTAGAACCTTTGTGACTCCTGGACCGCCTGGGACACAAAATGTGCAATCTTACCAGTATCCATGCTACATTTTCCCCTGCCCCGCAGTTCTGCAAAGGAGAGCAATAGAGATGCTCAAGGTGAAACCTTCTTTCACCTTAGATGAACAATGATGGGGACAGTAAAAGCTCCCCAACTTTAGATTTTACTTAGCAGAGCAGAATCAGAATAGACTGATCTTGCTGGAATTTGGGACATTTATTAAGATCCCCTGTCCTCATACAGTCATTTCAGAAGGGCATGATGGCTCTAAGTATGCTCTTACTCTATTAAGTAAGAGTCTGAGTCAGGTGCTGTCACTGCCTGTTAGCTGAAGGTGGTTACGTTGGATGGTAGTCAGTTTTCAGTGTTTGTTAAGATAAAAATTTTGTTATAATTCTTCTTCTCAAATCCTAACACCTGATTTGCCCCTGCTAGAAGCTTAGAGCTACATTCTCCAGCCTACTCAGATGATAGCCCCCGCTAACATTAACAGCTTCCTCTCCCCTCATGTCTCCTATTTATGCCTGTGCTGATTGCAGTCTGCATTTCCATAAATCATGGTTATGTATACATCAGGTAGCACTGAGGTCCTTGAATAACTATGTACCCCTGGAGCCCCTGCTACTCCAGCTTGAGCCAGCCTTGCATGGATGAACTGCTTTCTGGGATACCAAGTTAATGCTACCACCAAGAACACTATCATCTCCCAGAGGGGTTAGTTTTATACCTGTATTGGGTTCTTGGTGCCTTCTGGTTTGGAAGAATGATTTAGCAAGGGAAATTCTTTGGCATTCTCACAGCTCTGATCTTTTTGTGACACCAGTGGAGCCCCATAGCTCACTGACTTTGCAGAAGTCAGAAGTGCTCAAAGTATACCTCATTAACCTCTTCTGGCTAATCATGGCAGGGGACGGGACCTTAGCAACTGCAAAAGGCATATAAATGCACCAGGAAAGAAATGTTTCAGCAAAAATGGCAAGAGCTGTGTAAATGCCAGACCTCAGTGAGATGCAAGACCGTGTTTCTGCAAAGAGCTTTAATTCCCAGAATGAGTTGTAGAGGAGGAGCAAGTACCTCACCCTGTCTGTATTCTAAGCTCAGCCTCCCTCTTTCTGGCATATGCTAGATGCTGTATAAATATAGAGGGGAGAAAATCACACCATCTCCTGCAGCCTACATTTTTAATTGAAAGGCTATTAGAAGCAATTCCTGCTTCTGCAGGTGCAGTCAAGAAAGCATCCTTCCCCAGGTGGTTGTGGAAGGTGAACTTGAGGTTCAGGAAGGAGTGTTGTTTTTGTGTTAATTAATTTTGCATGTGGAGCATTCATAACTGTTTCTTGTCTGCCTTGGCTGATGTGGCTAATTAATCACCTTAAAGTGTCTGTAAACAGGCGATTTTTGCTCTTTGTGGCATCTCTTTTCCACCTGCTGTAGACCAGCCTATGTGAGGATACAGACCTGTAGCACCACAGGAATTACATGTTTGGTAATGGGTACAGTGTCAGCACTGTGAGAGTCATAACTTAACCAGCTTGGGTGAAGGCTAAGAGGAATGTTTTATTCTCAGGGCACTAGAGAAGGTGTTGCTGCTGAATGAGGGAATTAGGAAAAAAGGAGTTGGAGGTATCATTTGCATGAGTCTTTGTGTTCATGTGGGTTAGCTGGGGGACAGAGATATGATGATTAAGACTGAGTTTTGACATTTGTAGACTGAAAATTTGAGGGGAAAAGGCTTTTCACAGTGGAATTCCTCCTCTTGCTTCCGCTTACTTATAGTCACTGGACTGGAAAGGCTCATCTGGTCCCATCCCTCTGCTCTAGGCAGCAAAATCTTGTAGCCCTATACAAACCAGTTGTGCTTCTTCTCAACTCCATTTTAGTTGTTTTGACATCTCCTTTTGGGCAGCTGTTTCAGAACTTCCCCTTCTGATGGTTAAAATCTATTTTATTTTCAAGGCGGATTTGCTTACAAACAGTTGTTCTTTTACCGGCATTGTTTTTCCTGCTTAAAAATCACTTTCTTTTCTCCCTTGTGTATCTGTCCCCCCTTTATTTATACAGAGCAGTCATATCCCCTCTTGGCTATCATTTATCTAGGTTAGACAAGCTTTTTAATCTCCTTCTTTAAGACGGACTCTCTGTTCCCCTAATCGCACAATCCAAGGTTATTTCTGATAACTAGCTTTTCTCTAAGGTTCCTTGCTGCTTTGCCCAAACTGGGTGTAAAACATCACGACCTATTGCCTGTTGAGTAATTCTGGGGTAAAGAAATATGCCAACTACAGATCCAGAAAAAGAAACATCAGGGTGTTGCTGTTAAAATTTGCATTTGTTCTCCATCTAATCTCCGCGAAGCTAAAGACTCCCATAATAACTTAGTTCCTGATAAAATTTCTCTTTAGAAACAGTAATGACATCTCTATCCAAACTGAAAGCCAAGCCTGTGGAGCTACAGGAGATCTCTGTAGTTCAGTCCTCGTGGAGTATCTTGCACCGGCCTTCCAAAACCTATTTCAATCCAAAATGATCCTACTTTCTTTATGCATGATTTATTTCTTCACAGTCTACTGCAGCGTTAAGTTTAAGACAGCATCCCCCAGGTCTACCTTTATTTTACATACCCTGAGTAATGCCTACTTCCATTGGCAGTGTCCCAGATATAACTGCTATTTCTATGGTGCTTCTAGAGTAGCCCTTTTCAGGTCCTGCCCAGTTGTTCTGGTTTTCCCATGTCCTCATTCAGGATATGTACCAATTCTACTGACAAGAATCTTATTTCTCCTTGGACTTGCCCTGCTTCCCAGAGGGGCTAGGTGTGCTTCTCCATCAGTTATACTACCAATAACAGTCCTATTTTCTGCCCCTTGTCCAACATCCTACCTTTACCTTTCTTATATTTGATCTTCCATTTCTCATGTATTCAAATCAGGTGTAAAAGTTATGTAATATTTTTTTAAGGTTAAAGACAGGAAGTTTTCACATTTATATCATTCATAGATATATGCTGTATATGTTCCCACATGAGTATGTGTCTCCTCACTTCCACAGTATGTGTGAGCCTTGTGGCCTTTTCTGTGTTTATCTACCCAGTGCATCCCAGATGTGAAGACATGCCATTATCTCATTTTTACACAATGTGGAGCCACAAGGGTGCAGATTGGGTTACAGAGATTCTTGGTGGTATAGGGAATTTCTGCCTCCCATTTCATGCTCTCTGTTGTTGCTTTAATGCTTCCCCACTGGAAATAATAAACTCCTCAGCTCCTGGGGAAAAAAAAATAAAAGCACCAATAATAAGGGAGGAAACATTGAGCTTTTGGGAAAATGCAGAAAGCAGTACAAGTCCTAAGTGAGTTTGGAATGGTCTTTTTTTTTTTCATTCTGCAAATGAAACCAAATCCCTTTTGTTCCTTTTGCATTTCTTCTGTAATAGGAGAGAGGGAGCAGGAACTGAGATAAGATTGTAAATGAAAAGAGAGTGGTGCAAGGCATGGTGCAAATAGGACCCTGAAATAATAAAATAATAATTATCAGGAGACCTGGCCTAGGTAGTTTTCCTCCAGCCTGTTGAAAAACAAGCACTTGAAGGTTCGGGCTCTTTCCTTAACCTTCACCCGAAATACCAGTGCAATGCTGCTGAGTATCTTGCCTAAGAAACATATCTGAACATTTCTTGTTTAATTCAGAACTTTTTCTTCTCCCTAGCCCTTGGAGACCAAATTTCTAGGAGGTTTTAGTTCTCCATCTGTTGACACTAGTTATAGGTCTCCCCAGATGCTCTTATGTTTTTAAGTCCTACCTTGGCATATCAGGAGGAAGTCAGGGATTGACTTCTGCCTTTGTTGGAACAGACAATTTTGGAAATTCATGAGAGTAGTTTGTACTTGTCCATACTACCCATCTGGATAAAGATTTTGTAAATGGTGAGACTGGATGCTGGTTATTTGAACAGGTGGCTGCTTTTGGCAATGCGGCTTATAAGATAGCCACAGAATGAGTCTATCAGCTCCTTTCTGTTATAAATATCTTAGTGACCTGATAACATGGGAAAGAGCACATGTAGGAGAATAAGGAAATACACTCTCCTGGTATAAATTGCAGCAAGAAGATTTAGGTTAAACATCAGGAGTAAAACCTTCACTTTTTAATGGGAAGGATAAGACTGGAATAGATTGCTCACGGAGACCATGGACTCTCTGTCAGTATAAGGACAGTGTAAGGAAAACATCTGCCACAAAGGGCTGTTCCAAGCCTTAGCTTCCCTCGGGAGGAGAGAAAAGCCTCTGTTAAGAATTAGTTTCAAGGAACTAATGTGATGCACCTTTCATTAAAGATGCGCATTAACATACTGCAGAACTCTTTTATTCTGGCTGCATTATACCGCGGTTAAGGCAATTTGCCAGCCAGCTGGAAGGCTTTCAGAAGGCTCCTACTTGTTTTCCCCTTGCATAGGCAATCTCACCTTTTGTCTGCATGGGGGAACTTATATGCTTAGACAAACAAATAGCATATATGATTAATTTGTAGTTCTACAATAATTCTCCCTTTCTTTGCAAATGTGTTTGACTTTTACTTCCAGTCTTGTTATCCAAAACAGGATCTTATATTTAAGGTAAAAGTTAGCTACTCCCCTCCCTCAACATGTTCCAATTCACCCCTGTACCAAAGTGACTTTACTTTCTTGACAAGATCAGATAGTGTAAGGGGCAGTTAAGGTAAAATTCTGTTTCTTAGGAGCTGTGTCCCAGCATACAGTAACACTATATAGGGATTGGAGAATATGATTAGAAAGGAGTTTTTATAGATCCCTAGTATCCTTACTTTTACTGATTCCGTGACCCTTCAGGGCTCCTAGTAGGAGTTTGGATGATTGGACTGATTGGAGAACACCCAATGGGTCTTGAAACTGCATGGTAACCAATATGAAGGATGTCTTGGATAGTTTATTCTTCCTCTTTCTGCTGAGGCAAGCACTCCGCAAAACCCAAGTAATAACATTTCATAGGCTGTTAATACAAAGTACCCTGAGACTTCAGAAATGCCTTGCTTTGCTCTGCACAGCTCGGTAGGTTATATACTTTAAGCGTAGGCATCTTTACCTGGACAAACCTGTGACATTTAATTCTGTTAGCTTCTGTCCCTACAGTGCTCCTTCCCTCTCGTGGCAGATTATCTATCACATAATACACATTCGTGTATTCTTTATCTTGCATTGTCTCCATCCTCTGCATGTGGTGTTTCTTATTGCTCACGTTTCTTATGCCCATTCTTCTTTAACTATGTGCACATACATTTGATCTTTGATAATAAGCATATAAAGAAGTCTGCCCCCTTTTAATTCACTATGATCTTCTGACTTTTCTTATTCATATCTATACATGAATGGCGGTATATGGCATGTCTGATTGTTCAGGTTAGCAATAAAATGTAGCATTTGTACATATTTTCAAGACAATCCATAGTTGATTTGGAGATTTAGGTCAGAACATTTACTTACATCATGTTTTTCTTCCTCTTTGGACAATTTAGAACGTTTTTATTGGGATAATAAGGAATGGATGTGTACTACTGTATTTGCAGGTGAGGTGACTTAGTGCACAGAAGGCTGTGGCAATGCTGTCATTGTTATCCTAATTTCATAATGTTTCTGTTAGTACAACACTGTGAGACGTGCCTGGCACACAGCCTTATGAACTCCCTTTTCTTCCAGAGAACTTCTGGGTAATTATGGGTTGGGTTTGCCTATCTGATCTAATTTATCACTTAGGGGGTTATATCATGCCTGTTACTGAGATATCCAAGTGCTGCTGAGATTCTGAGAGATGCCTCTTTCATCAGCCACTTATTTCGATGATAAGTTAATGTTACTGAGCTGAAAACTGGGCTGTTCTGTGCAGCATCTTAATCACTGGTCCCTACTGAGCCCCGTGTGGCAGTTACTACTTTTGGGGATTTGAGCTCAGTTACTTGAGAGCTAAAGCAGCACTGCAGAAATCTCTGGCTCAGATGATGATAAATCGACTCACTTGGTGAATGAGTGGGAAGTCCAGGGCTGAGCCGACCCTGGATAAGCATGTGAGTCTATGCTCTTTATTCTCTTAGAAGTTCACTTTCCACATCCAGGCTTAGATTTTGGCATGAGTTCAGACCATTTCCATGGGTGGAGGGAACATTAGGGGCAAGCTCTCCTTGGCATTCTTTGCCTTTGGGAAGGCAAGACCAGCTGCCCAGACACTTTGCCCATCTTTTTACAATCCCCCTGCCTTGTGCTCACTGGGGTATTGTGTGCACCCTGCTGGATGGACGATGTGTGTGGAAACTGCTGTCTCTGGGTGATTTCTTCTGCCTTTCTTCTCCTGCCACAAGCCCTCAGAGGAGATTTTTCTTTCATGGCCAGATGAAGTGTTTGTTTGTTTTGAAGATGACAAGTGTTTTATGTGAATTCTGGATACTCTCAAATGCCAAACCCCAGCTGGGCTTTGAGTTTCAGAGATTAACCACTGACACCTAATGAGCCTTTAATAAGTGTCTCTCCCTCCCATTCTGTCATTTAAATAAATAAATGACTGAAATTTGGGGGTGGTGGGAGGGGTGTTGGATTGGAGTGGAATGAAGCTTTTCTGTTTACCCACCAAGCATGTACACCGCTAAGAGCAGTCATGCAAACTTCCCACACACCTTCACTGCCATCAAGTCAGCATATCTCAGTCCTGGCCTGGAGGACTTGCTTTGAGGATCATGCAGGAGAGCTTCTTCTAAAGCCCAGTTAGCTTCTTCACCCTCTCAACTAAGGTGCTAATTACTGTCAACTGTGATGGTGGGAGGGGGAATTGAGAACAAAGGCGAGACTTTGATAGTTGAAAGTACAGTTGATGTTCAAGTTTTCTCTTCTCCTGGACTTTTTTTTGCAAGAAATGGTCTGCCTGGGCTGTGGGTGAGCTTACATGTACTGTCCCTTTAAAGACTGCAGTGGCTTCAAAACAACTCTCATTCTTAGCAGTAGGTATAAGATTATTGAGTCCCACCCCCTTTTTTTGATTACTGAAGATATGATCTCTATTGACTTAGGAAACGAAAAATTAAGTGTTCTAAAATGGCAATAGAAATTTATGGATATTATGAGAATTAGGGAAAAATAGCACGATTTAAAAAAAAAAATCATAGATGCTGTTTGGTATTAATTTTCAGGCATCAGAAATGTAAAACAATTCCTTGTTTCCAGCTAAGGTATGTAACCAAGTCATTGTGTTCCTGTTGTTTGGCTGAAAAAGTTGAAAGACAGAAATCTGACCATAGTAACAGTATTCCCATGGTTTTCCACTCACTCTCCCAGAAGGTGAGACCATCACAGAAATGAGACAGCTCAGACATCGTTCTTAGTCTTCACTTCCCCCTTGTTTGAATCCACTTACTCAGAGCCTTCTCCCCAAAAATGTCCCCATCTTAACTGAGTCATGAGTTTGGGTATTCCAGAGTGGTCCTCTTACCCAGTCCAGCAGTAGCTGTGGTTGGTGCAAAGGGATGGGACAACTAGAAGTCTATGGTTTGTGGTTTGTGTCTCCACAGGTGGGGAAATGGAAGGAAAAAAAGTTGCAGATGAAGTATTACGTGTGGCCGCGCTTTGAGCTGTATCCTGACTCTGAGGAACGTGAGGACGACCACCTGAGTATCGTGACCTTGGAAGAGGCACCGTTTGTCATTGTGGAGAATGTGGACCCCCTAAGTGGCACCTGCATGAGGAACACGGTCCCTTGCCAGAAACGCATAGTGACTGAGTATGCACCCCTGTATTTTTCTGCTCTTCTTGGACTCTTCATTCTCAGCAGAATGTAGAGTGTCTGTTGGGCCAATACCATCATAATCTGATAATCCCTTTTAGAAAATCACTTCCACTTGCCCAGCCTTTCCCATGTCCATTCACAACGTGCCCTTTCGGGCAAATCATTTTAGTGTGTCCCATCACCCTCCAGCACAGATAACTCAGTAGAAATTGTCCACATTATGTTGTGGGAGGGGGAATGCAAACTGACAACAGAGGGGAATTACAGGAGTTTTTCCCAGTCTTTTAACCCATTATTATTGTGATGGTTCAGGAACAAAACTGATGAGGAGCCAGATTACATCAAGAAATGTTGCAAGGGGTTCTGCATAGACATCCTCAAGAAAATCTCAAAGTCTGTCAAGTTCACCTATGACCTCTACTTGGTGACTAATGGCAAGCATGGAAAAAAGATCAATGGGACGTGGAATGGAATGATTGGAGAGGTCAGCAGCAAAGGGAGGGCTTGGTGGGCTTCAGCCCTGGGCTGGGTGGTGTGGGTCAGGTCTAGCCTCTCATCATTATTGGGTCCACTTCCGAGGCAGAGACAAAGGTGACTCCAGAAATGACTGCCCTGCATTCTTTCTTGGCACTGAGTGAATTAATCTGCTCTGACACTCCGATCATGACAACCTTTCTTGTCTGACCATTAATTATTATTCTCCATGGTCTCACAAATTTGGCCTACACAGTCTTAGAAAGAGGCTGATATCCATTCACCATGGTTGCTGCAACCTAGATTATGCTTAGGTTGTATATAAGGTGAATAAAGAATGAAATAAGACTTTGCAGTATTAGAGGGAGGATAAAGCAAGGACAGAAAAATGAGATAAGACGTCTTCTCCATGGATGATGTGTTTATCCTAAGACCTCTGTGGATTTATTTTTTATACACACACCAGCTTTGAGGGGAAGATTAATGTCTATAGGTTTTCTGAAAGAAGAAGGTGTCCTGATGAAAGATTAGAAAGGAGAGATGTTACAAACAATATAGGGAATGGGATTACAGGAGTAAAAGGATTGTGTTGAAAGGCAGGAAGATGAGAAGGGGGTTGACAGTAGTGCTTGAGGGCTGCCTTGTGTCTGTGTGTGATCTCTTTCTTTTCCTCCTCCAGGTCGTCACCAAACGGGCCTATATGGCTGTGGGATCCCTCACCATTAATGAGGAACGTTCAGAAGTGGTGGATTTCTCTGTGCCCTTCATTGAGACAGGAATCAGTGTCATGGTGTCACGTAGCAATGGAACTGTCTCACCTTCTGCCTTCTTAGGTATACTTTCAATCTAAAATTAAAACTTCACCCAGTGGTCATAAAAAAATAGGTGAAGGTTGCTTGTGATTCTTAGCCTGAAAGCTCTTTTTTGGGAGTACCTGTGGGACAGGTGTATAAAAATATACTGGGATGTTTTAGAACTAAATCCCAGGCAAGTAAAATCCAGGCAAATACAAGTGAAAATAGGAACTGCCTATGAATTCCAAGCCAAGGCATTGTTCAGCAATTGTGTGCCTAAGCCTAGAAAAAAATGGCCTCGCTCGGAGTTGTCACCTACACCGCAGCACGTGTTTTCCTGGTGACTCAACTAATAGTATGTTCAAGGAGTGTAGGCCAGAAGAAAACTGATTCAAGCCTTATAGCTTATGATAGCAATTGGCAATAAATTGGTGCACATCAAGAGACATTATTTGTGAAGATGTTGTTAACTTGACCCTCCTTTGACACCTAGTAGAGGTCAGAGAACCAATACCTTTTCAAGAACAGTTGAGCCATCAGTTCCGTGCTGACACTGTGTCTTACATTAAAGGCATTTCTAATGTCCTTCAGTGATGGAGGTGATCAAAGAATAAGGAAATAACACTGCATTTCCCCGAGACATTCATGTCTTCCTAGTATCTTCTATTTGGCTTTGTAAAATTCTTTATGATGCAGCAAACAGAGTATATGAGTTATATAATTACTGTCTGCTGTCTGCCAGAGTCCTGAGAACATTCACAAACAGAAATACTTTTATTTGGGTAATGAAATTTTCCCAGACCTTTTAAAATATGAGTTTCATGACTACTAATTCTTCAGGAGTTTTTTCCCTTAGCAAGTCCACCAGTATTGCTGGGGTATATATGTTAAAGACATCTCCAAAATTTTAAACTTCAATTTAGCTGAGCCTGCAATACTGGCTATACTCTGGAGCAAAGTTCTTTGTTTCTTTGATCTGGTTCAGTCCCTTTTTTTTCTGTTCAGGCTTGGAGAAGGAGAAAACCTGGCAGAGATCAAATACTTGCAGAGCATGAACACTAACATTTCTAGAATGAGCCAGTGTTCCCATTGCTGGAGGGTTGGGATACTAAAAAAATCTACTGTCATTATGGCTGAACTTGGAAATTTGGAGATGCTCTTTGGCTCGATAGCATCTTGAAAGTTGGATGCTTGTCTGAAACTCTGCCAGTTCTGCCTGATTTTCCCCACTCTCTCCAGATGGTGCTGGAGGACTTCCTGGGAACAATCTTTTATCAATGCATTTTATTTTATCAATGCATGCCACAATGGCTGTGTGTGGTTCCAGATGGAGCCATGTGTCACAAGTGTAACAGTACGCTGGAATGCAATCATTGCAGAGACAGAAACTGCAGTTTTCCCAGTTCAAGTAGTTTTTTAGAATCAGGTTGAAGACTTTGTTTTAACTTTTGCTTTACCCCAACCCAGTTTGCCCCACACTGGGCTTCTCTGGGGGGCAAAGGAGGGGAGGTGTTATCAAATGGTTTTCTCTTCCTCTCCAGAGCCTTTCAGTGCTGACGTATGGGTGATGATGTTTGTGATGCTGCTGATCATCTCTGCGGTGGCTGTCTTCGTCTTTGAGTACTTCAGCCCTGTGGGCTATAATCGGTGCCTTGCTGATGGCAGAGGTAAGAGGAGCTATTTCTTGCTGTGATCCCCTCTGGTTCCAATCTCCATTTGCTTGTTGGGGTGTTCCTTTGCCTTGGACATGATAGGGATCTAGCCCACTCTGAGCTCTGCATTCAGCCTAAAGAGGGCAGGGGTGGAGGTGGAAAAAAGGCTCTGAAGAGAGCAGATGGGTATAATGGATAATCTGCTTGGCCTGAGAGACGGAGCTGTGTTGCCTTTCATGTCTAAAGCGAATACCAGCTCCAGCTTGTTTCTCATTGAGGAAAAATGGGTCTTGGTAGCCAGTGCTGGCAGGGCCTACAGTGCTGCACTCTCTGAGACAATCACAGGGCTCAGCACTGTCAATCCATCCTTCAGAGCTACATCTCCCTGGAGAGCAAGCCACTCTGCTGGCTTCCTGGCATAATGCTATGTCCTCCAGACTCCACATCTGTCACCTGGTTCCCCTACTTGCCTCTCTGGTTTTCTAAGACCAACTGAGAGAATGGGAAACTCATTTTTTTGGGACTAGGTAAAGAATTATTTTTCAAGGGCAGTGGGAAAGATGGGAACAAGTAAGTGATCCATCTCTGTGGTTCTGATCTTCAGAAGGCAACCAGATGAATTAAAGAAAGGCTGTCTGTCCTTCCAAAGATACAGCCTTTTTTTCCTTATTGACATGAAAACAATTAGTAAGTTGAGTCTTCTATCATCTGCATATCTTCACCCCCTGGTGAATCAGTCCTTCAAACCTTTCTGGATTTATTGGTTCCTACAGTATAGTGGGAGAGAGACAGTTACTAGAAAATGTACTCATTTGCTCCCGTCTAGTGCTTTGAATCAATTTATGCCATCAAATTAAAGAGGAGTGAAAATAAAAAGTGTTAATGATAATACAGTCAGAACCACATACATGGAGAAGCAGAGAACTTGTCTCTTAACATGGAACTGTGGAGGGCCTTTATGGCACCTGATTGTAATCCCATGGATCTGTGGGCACAAGTACTGATAAACCTGAGTCTCTTAGGAGATATTAATACAGGTGTGGAACTGGAAGGAGTTTTTAGTACAGGTGTGCACTTGTTAAGTTAGCCAAACTGCAGCTGCAAGAATCAATATTTCTGAGTAATTATGAAGAGTATGGTGTGATCAGACAGCTATTATCCCTGAGACATGAAATATGAAGATTCAGAAATCTGCTGCAGAGTCTGCAATGCTGATTTTGGTAATGAAAACCCTGGCTAATATTATTTTGGCTGCATTTGAACTGTGACAGTATGCCCCTGACAGCTTGTCTCAAACACCTGCATTTTCTCTTTACGGACATCAAGACTTTTGGATTGGAATCACCCATTACCATCTTGGTCTGACAAAGCAACTGTGGAAGCACGCGGGGTGATCAGTGGAGAGAGGGAGGCTTTTAGAAGGGAACTTCTCAAGATTTCCTTCTACCTTACAGCTCCCACTGATGTTTTTCAGGCCTTTCAGCTGTATTTCTTAGGGCACATTAGGTAGAGAGGGATATAAAAATACCACTCCAGCATGTAAAAAGATGAGGACTGATAAACCATGTTTCTCTTAGGAACTTTATCTCCCTGGAATTTAAAGGCACCAGTTTTGCCAGGTGATGATTCTGCTCTGAACTTGGTGCGCAGTTCCCTGGGTGAAAATTGAGCCCTAGCATTGTTCAGTTGTATTTAGGTTAGCTTTTTCAGATGATCTATTTGCTGCTCAGAGGTTTGGAAAAACATGTCAAAACTTTCTTCCCTTTTGCTATTCTGCTGGAGTCAATCTCAACCACAGGCAGCACTACTAGGATCCAATCAGCCTGCCTGAGGAGATAAAGCGTGGGATGCTGATCAGGTTGGCACTACTGGAGAAATGACAGATGCTTGAACTGTTCCATTCATCCTAAGAGGATCCTCTCAGTGTCCGAAGAGTGGTCGCATCTGCATTCTCCCTCTCAGCTCTTCTTGTGCTCAAGCTGAGGAATTTCTGGGTTGAGTTCCCACTGATGGAGCCAGCATGAGCTGGGGGGTACAGTTGCCATTTCACATATTTTCAGATTTAGTGCTTCATTAGTACATATGGCTTCTGGGGTCTGAGTGAGCTTCCACACTGAAAAGTGAATAAGGGGTAAATAGGAGCTTTTAAAACACTGGATCTGCTTCAGGACTATCTAGGGCAGACCTGCAGATTTTCTTAAGGTGGACCAAGTATATGTCACTGTCATGTACCTTAGACACAAAATGTGGGGAGAAGCATCTGTCTTCTTCTCTGGTGTATAGATCTTCAACAGACTGAGTAATGAAACACTCTTGCAGAAGTATTTGTAGAGCCCTGTAATTTCAGATGGTGCTCTTCCTTGTACCTTTACAAGGGCAGTGGGAGCCATGTTTTACACAGGTGTATGTTGGGAGTGTGAGGACATCACTCTTGAACAGCTGAACATGAGGATAGCATGTTTCTGAGCAAATTCTCTTTCTGGGGACAACACTTCAACCAAAATGAAATGTTTGGGCTTCTAAATACTTCAATAAAATAAAAACAAATGTCTTCATATAAGGTTTCAGTGGAAATTCTTGAGACAGCAAAATTATGGAAATTTGAAGACATTTTTTAAAAATAATTTTTCAGGTTGCACTTTGCTGAGATGTGGTAGCATGAACTTAGGGGACTGCAGCTGCAGACATTCACCTCACAAGTGGGAATAGATTCTGCTCTTAACTCTGAAATCAAGATGTGTATGTGACTGGAAATGCAGACCACTTACTCTCAGATGCTCACTGTGGGATCATGTTTCTCAATCACTCTAGAACCAGGAGGTCCCTCTTTCACCATTGGCAAAGCTATCTGGTTGCTGTGGGGGCTGGTGTTCAACAACTCTGTGCCAGTACAGAATCCCAAGGGTACCACTAGCAAGATCATGGTGTCGGTGTGGGCCTTCTTCGCTGTCATCTTTCTGGCCAGCTACACTGCCAACCTGGCTGCCTTCATGATCCAAGAGGAATACGTGGACCAGGTGTCTGGCTTGAGTGACAAAAAGGTAATGTATCCACCCAAACCCTCTAAGCAGCCTTTTCCACAGGAGAGGCTGCTCTACCCTCCCTTCTTTCCTTTCACAAGGAAAGTGCGCAGATGTTTTCAGAGTCACATAATAGATCCTAGTTTAAATACCACAACTGTTATTCATTGGTGTTCAGTTGCACTTTTACGTGTGTTAAGCACCTCAGGAATGAATTATAAACAGAAATTAACTGTGCTTGCTTGCATGATCCCAAACCACACCTTGACTGTCAGCAAGAAACAAATTAATGGAGCTTTGGAGACGATGTGTATAATGGCTGTAACCTGTTTTTTCAGGATTAAATAATTTGTCTTGCGTAGGAAGGCTGGCCATCAGGCTAGCAAATATGATCTGTTAATTTATTCTGAGAACAAATTTTTTCCATGGGGGTAAATCACTGTGGCTTTGATGACTTACTACTGCTTGCATTTGAAGTTATGCTGTTGTTTTTTCAAGGTGTTTGGAGGCTTAGCACAAGAAATCATTTTCTGTAAAGACTGCATTTCAATGCCTTGTTTACCTGCACAGAATGTCATCCATGCAGAGCATTTGCTTTTGCTGGATTCTGAACTCTTGAGGATTTTGAGAAGATTGCTGATACATGCAGGATAGCAGTGTCTGGCTTGTGAGGGTGCAATGCTTTGCACACTGCTTTATTTTTGTTTTGTGCTGAGGCTGCTCACAAGGAACTGAGTATTGTGAGGCTCAATTGCCCATCCTGAGCCTGTTACTCAGTCACTGGGGCTGCTTAAGGGGTCATGCCATTGCAGGGCAGCCAAATAGCAATGAGTTGTACACATTGCTATTGGGGATAGCAGCAAGAGGACGACTGCAAGTGCCAGTTGTGATGGCTGGGTTGGTTATAGTTACTGACTTAGGTGTCCCTCATGACAGTCTAGAAATAATTTGTTGCCAGGCCTCCTGTGTATACAGTGTTCTGTTCAGCAGGCTGGAAATTCTGTGATGGATTAATCATAAGAGTTTTTCTTACTAATTTTGTTTGGTTTTTTGTTTGGTTTTCTTTTTTTCCCCTGGAATTAAACATGGCACAGAATAATACAATCCATGCAGAAGTGCTCCTATTATTTGTTTTAATTTTGACCTCAATTTGTTTCACACTGTCTCCTCATTTTCTATGTGATGTATTGAGGATGGGGTGGAGGGGAGGATGCTTTTCTGTCAGGTGGAGATTGTTGCAGAGGCTCCTTAGAAGCTGTGGGCTCCTTCAGAATGAAAGATACTGTTCAAACCCAGCCAGCCTTATCAGAGGTAACATTAGTTTGTCATCATTAGGTTTTCAACTATCTGAGCTAAATGGGATAGTTTGTACCTGTGATCTATTTTTTTCCGGCTGTGCCTAGGCTCATGGACAGAACCATGCTTTCAATCTCACATTTTTCAAGATATTCTTCATACCTGCAGAGATATGTGCATGAAATATCATTTGAAAGAAGTGACTCCTGGAGCTTCATAGAGCCTTTGCATACAAATCTGTGGGCCTATTTTAGTTGATTTCACCATAGGGCCACCTGTGTGTATTGGATTGAGGCCATTTTCTTCTACTTTTCTCTGCCAATGTACCTGTATTTACTTTTGCTATGCTAAAGCATATGTGCTTTTTTCCTTGGGGAAGAGAAAGGCCATAGTCAGAGATTTGTGCTATGCCTCAAACATAGCTGTTAGAGCAAGTACAATATTTGGGTAAGATTACAATCTACCAGAGCATCTGGAAGCAAATGAAAATTGGCTGGTGAAACTAAAGGCCAACAGCTGCCTTTGGACAATATAGGCAGGTGGGACTAACTCCATCCAAAAGATGTGAGTGAATGAGCTTGATCTGCTGGGCTCATTGATTTTGCTCTCTGAATATACAAAGGGCCCTGCAGGATTTGGGAGCAGTCATCCAGATATGTGTCACACTGCTTCGAGATCCCCTGGTTTGGGAGGAATTCACTCTTCTGAATCTCATGTTTTCCCTTTTCCAAAGCCTGCACACTGCTTGCTACTCACTTACCCTCTCAATGTGCTGCTTCGCCAGGATGAAGGGCACAGCCACATCCAGGGCACATGAGGATGTGCTGTGTTCAACTTCACTTCTCCTGCCTGCCTAAAGCCACTTCAGACTTTCAAAAGATGCAATCACTGTTCAAAGCCAGGTGGGAAAGACTATTTTCCAAGAGGAAAGACTGTTGCTTCCAATCTCTTTTATCCCCAGTGTATGATCTGGTGTCCACAGCAAAAATTAGGCAGATTAGTCACCTGGCCTTCTCCACCAGCTGGTAAGGGCATCTATGTCCAGCACAAGGACTCAGCAGAGGATGTAGTCCAAGCTGACAGGCAAAGTGACAGTTGTTTAAAAGGATATTGTTCGTATAGCCAGATCTGCTTGCAAGTGTCTCTGTAGTTTGACTGTGTCTGGGGAAGGCGTCCCACTGACACTGCAGAGCAGCCAAAATGCCAGATGCACTCACAAGACCCATTACTGTGCCTGGATGGGGTGCACTTTGTCAAGGTCAGGCTGGGTACACTCTGCAACAGCTACTCCGAGGGTCTCCTTGAACCCACTTCCTTGGGTCCTGCCAAAGGGAAGAACAACTCCAAGAGGTGCATACAGCTGCCAGCATGCCACTTCTCCAGAAAAACACAATAAAGTGCTCCAGATGTCTCAGGACTTGGATGGTGTCTTGGCTGTGCCCCAGCACTTACTTCCTAATGGCGTGCAAGACAATGACTAACGTCATGTCCCCACTGTGCTTGTGTGGATGCTTGAGCACGTCTGTCTGACCTGGGCTGGAATGGTGCCTCTGTGCCAGGGTACCAGGTGGAACTGAGGGTGTCCGGAGGCTCCCTCCAGAGGGACTTAGTGACCTCTGCCACTCTCTGTCTGTCCCAGGTGATGCTCACCTTGCTGAATGCCACCCTTGGAGCATAGCTGATTCAAGAGAGGTGCCAGAGCTGACACAGGACCCCACCTCGTGATGGGTCTTAATTCCCCCACGTTAATCTTTGGAGCTGCTAAGTAATACATCAGGCTTTAGTTATTACCTCTGGGGCAGTCATGGGCAGTCTGAGGAAGGAGAAACCTGCTCCTGCCTGAGAGCAGCACTGACCCTGCGAGTTCTGCAGGAAAATTTCCTTCCCAGTTCCCTGTGATTGTGGCATGCTGAACCACTTTCCTCCTGCGCAGGTACCAAAGTAGCACCTTCTGCCTCCACTGATCCACCCTGTGCAGCAGAGGGGCTGGGGGTGGTCCTGGCAGGGGCAGTGCCATGCTGGCCCTGTCAGCTCCCAGCAAGCCCAGCTGGAGCATCTTTCCTGGGCTGCATCCATCCAGGATCCTTGTGGGGGCTGCTCCTGCCCTGATCCCTGCAAAAACCCCAGTGGTCAGAGGAGGGCCTGTTGCAGAATACTGCAGTCGACTCCTGGGTCTGGATTTCATCTGAGTGTAATCAGGAGATATAACCCAATTTCCATTAGCGGGAGAGCTTCAGACACATTAGAGAAACAAGCGCCTGCAGTATTTTGGTCTAACGAAGGCAATAAATACAGGAAAGATTATATAAAATGAACTAATGTGTGAAGCAATCTAATAGCTATACGTAATTTCCATTCATATACAGTAGTAATAGAATAAAAGCAAATGTGGTCAGCCAGCAGGGCATTTAAATAAAATGATCTAGAAGGCAGTAGGTTAATAATAATAAAAAATAGTTGGAAATGCCAAAGAAGCTAATAAAGTACCAAAATGGTAATTTTGTAATTGACATGAAAAGGAAAGAAATGGATTTCTGCAGGCCTGAAAATTAATATAGATTGATGGAATTTCACATGTATTTTACTTATTTGCTTTTTAAGATGTTAATGAAATGTTGAGACAAATGAGGCATAGGTCAGTTATTTTTTCAGTCGATATGAGTTTGTTTCTTTTTTTTGAAAGGTAGGTTTTGATTTAAAACTGGCCAATATTTTTACTGAAAAAAAAACCTGAGAAGAGCATAAGAAGGCAAAAGGAATTCTTGATATTTTCCAAAATAGCTCAATTTTAGTATACTTGATATAAAATACTTTGATATTTCTGACATGTATTTTGATATGTCATTTTCTGAAGGCACTACTCATAAAATTGACCTACATTTAAGAAGGAAAAAATAAAGAGGAGAAAAGATTTTCTTTTTTTTCAGTAACAAAGGAAAAGGACAGACAGAGATAATTGGACGACAGAACAACATAGGTAGATCTGAAGTGAACGGAACACTTTTAGGTTTATACAAAACAAAAGCCTCACTGAAAACCTGCAAAAATAAAAGGATCTGCTCTTTTGTGGCAGTAATAGATGCTTGGCTGTGAAACTGAAACATGAATTATTTCCTACATTGTACTTTACAGCACATTAAACTGAAATTATACAAGGATCCCAGGTATGCAGACCACTTAAGCGTGTGCTTAACTTTGTGCTCATGAGTGGTGACATTAAAGTCAATGGGCTATTATTCACATGATTGAAGTCAAATGCTTCCTCGAGCTTGCAGCTTTGGTACAACAAATACCTGTTCCTGAGAAGTCCAGGGAAAATGCAGAGGAGACACCTTCAGAGGTGTCTCCTCTGCATTTTTCAAGAGGACTAAAAGTGAGGGTCAGTCTTGTGCCTTGAGAGCTCTGTAAGGGGAAGCTTGTCTAACTGGGTGGCTTGGAGGCAGTACAAGTCTTTCATGGGATTAAACATTAGTGTTAACTGACATTTGTGGCACTTCCACCCATTTCGGCAGGATACAAAGGAAGTTTTATGTGGTGGTGTCCAAAGGCAGAAAGTAGGCAATCTTTCAACAGCAGTGTGATTTTTATTGTTGGGGCACCTTTGTGGAGATATGAGTTAGGCAGACAAAAGAAGGACCATGCCACTTCCAATCCTGTCCTCTTGTGATAAATCGTAACTTTTTCCGAAATGTGTAAATCTGATGCAGCTTACTTAACAAAAAACTTCCCCAAAGTAAAGAGGTTCTTGAATCTCCATACCTTATGTCATGGGGTAGAGTTGAATTTCTTTCCACAGTGTTTTCCTGGGGGAACATCTCCCTGAAAATGAGTTGATCTGTGCTTTTTGCTTAAATATGACCTTTATCAATAATAGTGGTGTCAGCTAGTGCTTAATATAAAAACACTGGCTCATAGAGAAGTGTAGAAAACTCAGAGCTCTGATAGTCTGAAATTTTATGGCTCAAAATATGATTACTTCTCTGCATCTCCTTGTAAATCATAAGGTGTTGTAGTATAGAGTATTTACAAATACTATATAGTATAACTATTTATGATATGTAAACACACATATAATTACATATAAACACACTATGTATAATTACATATTATACTAAATTTTTATTAATAAATAGCAATCAAATAGCTATAGCATATCTTATGTTAGTAATAGATCTTTCTAGCTGTGACTTACATTTATTGTATACATAAATATGATCTCATAAATCTTAGCAGTTGCAGATGGATGTGTTTATCATAGATTTAGACATTCTGCATTCTTTGTATGGGGATCATTCTTAAGTTTTCTGAGATCTTTGGAACAAACCTCTGTGCCTGTGTGCTGAAATGTGATTCGGTAGTTTTTAAGACTTTAAGTGCTTGAAGCCAGTAAAGTCAGTGGATTTTCAAACATGTTTTGTTTCCCCCCTGCTTCAGCCCTAGTTTCTTTGTCATTCTCCCTCTTCTTCAGCTCAGCACTGTGCAGTGTGCTTTATACCTCACTTGGTCAGTCAGGATTCTCTTTTCTGTTCATCTGGAGGGACTGGTTATCAACACAGACTGGGGGATGAAGGGATCAAAAGCAGTCCTGCTGAGAAGGACTCAGGAGTGCAGGTGGATGAGGAGCTGGTCATGACCCAGCAGTGAGCACTCACAGCCCAGAAAGCCAGTGGTATCCTGGGCTGCATCCAAAGCAACGTGGGCAGCAGGGTGAGGGAGGGGATTCTGCCCCTCTGCTCTGCTCTGCTCTGCTCTGCTCTGGTGAGACTCCACCTGCAGAGCTGCATCCAGCTCTGGGGTCCCCAGCAGAAAAAGAACATGGACCTGTTGGAGCGAGTCCAGAGAAGGCCACCAAAATTATTAAAGGGATGGGGCACTTCTCCTAAAAGGAAAGGCTGAGAGAACTGGGATTGTATAGCCTGCAAAAAGGAAGGCTTTTGAATGACCTAATTGTGGCCTTCCAGTACCTGAAGGGAAACCTACAAGAAAGATGGTGAGTGACTTTTTAACAAGAGCATGTAATGATAGGGCTTCAAACTGAAAGAGAATAGGCTAGAATTAGGTATTAGGAAAAAATTCTTTGCTGTGATAGTGGTGAGGTTTTGGAACTGGTGCCCAGAGAAGTTGTAGGTACTTCATCCCTGGAAGTGTTCAAGGGCTCTGAGAAACTGGTCTAGTGAAAGGTATCCCTGCCCATGGCATAAAGACTGGGATTAGATGATCTTTAAGGTCCCTTCCACCCTGCTCTATGATTTAATAACATTAAAAACCTGTAATGGGACTATTCAGGATTCTTGCCAGTTAAAATGCAGTTTAGTTGGGAACTTAAGCGGGTAAGATGCAAGAGAGGGGATACTCAGAGTCAGACTGTGGGCTTAATTCATCCTTGCTGGAAAGGAAAAAATGCAAACCTCTGGGCTTTTTTGGAAGCACGGATGAGAGCTGCTGGATGAGGGACTTTGGTGATGGGACCATAGTCCTTAACTTGCAGCTTTGGCATTCCCCCTCCACAGCACCCTGGCCTTTCCCAGGCCTTGGTGACCACCAACCCCTTCTTTTCATCTTCCTTTTTACCAGCTCTGGGAGCTATTCCCCTATGAAGGTAGTGGTTAAATTTGGTTGCTTCTGTGCTAATTGCTTGGCAGTCTGGAAAAAGCTGTCTTTGGAGAGTTACGTAAGGGGGAAAGGGAAAGGGAGAGAGAGAAGCAAAGGATTGTCCTGCTTCTTACATCAATATAAGTCAGTGGAGAGGGAAACAATGAATATTTTTATTTATTATTTATATGGGGCCATAAATGTACTTGGCACTTTGCAGTCAAATGAAAGACAATGGCCCTGCCACCAAAATTTGGCAGACTGAGAGATGAGAGCTGGCCTCCTTCAACTGACTGATCAGGGCTGAATTAGTGGTGGGGAAGGGATAGGAGTATGAGATCTACAAGATTAAAAAAAAATA
This sequence comes from Petroica traversi, assembly GCA_025920805.1. Taxonomy (NCBI): domain Eukaryota; kingdom Metazoa; phylum Chordata; class Aves; order Passeriformes; family Petroicidae; genus Petroica; species Petroica traversi. Next base: position 5,941,530 of record JAHLSL010000059.1, read on the forward strand.
TATAACAGCTGTACCCCCACACTTCTATTGCTGATGCCTGACCATGACATTTGGAGTTATATGTACGTACATATACTTCATAAATATTTGGCAGGTTGTATCTTTCCAGGCATTTTTACTTCACTGCATGGAAAGAAGCCCTGCTTCTCCCAGGCTTTTGGCTACTCAAGGTCAAACTTCCCCTAAATCTTGGTGGCCCAGTAGACTTCTTTGCTTCAGGCGTAGCTCAGAGTGCCAGGACTCACATGGGAGTGACATGGCTTTCATTTCTCTGTCTTTCACTTGCAGGTAGGAGACAGCTTTCATCAGAAGGTTAAAGGAAGGAATTATATCTCAGATCTGGGAAGGTGCTGACCTGTCTGAAGTGCCATGCTTTTTTGCTTTGCCTCCCTGCCCTACAGACGTGCTTTAAAAATTGCACTAATGTGATTACTAAGCTTTTATAATTACTTGGATGAAAATTCTGGCCCCTGTAAAGTCTTTTGGAGGTTGGCCAGGCTTGTCCAGGGTTTCATCCTGCTGCCCAGTGGATAGTACCCACATAATAGTAGGTTGGCTACTGTTAGTACTCAGAAGACAAGAGGATCTGACCTTCCTTTGTTAGTGAAAATGGGTGAAAAATGGAATTTCTCCCCCACCAAACTTCATCCTCTGAATTTCTCAGTGTTTCATAATTTGTTAACCAGCTGTCTCATGTGCAAACAAAGCAGATTTCAAATTCCTCTGTACTTAGTTGTCACCTCTACTCTCAAGGTCTTTTTAATCAGTTAATTTTCTCCCTCTGAATGAACATCTACACTTCTAATGATATTAACGTGAGTGTAGTAACTGGCATCCTTTTGCCTCACGAATTTCTGTTTTGTGCTTGCCTGGCATTATTCAGTAGGTACCTTTTGTCCCACTGTGCTCAGCTTCCAAGGAAGCTGACTTTCAAGAATGAAATGCATGGCACAATTTGCTGCTGGATGAACAGATGATCTGCATCCTCCACATGTATGCAACCAAAAGTTAAGTATACCATAGCTCTGATTTCATAGCACTCTTCATTGCACAGCTGTGACTGTGGTGTTCTGATATCATGCCTACCAACATTTGAGCTGTGCAAGCAGCTTTTGGCTCTGACTGGTGAAGCTCAGTGATTCCACTACAGATTTCTGGTCAAGCTTGAGGGACACATAACAGACTTGAAGCCTACATACTGCCAAATGTGTCCTGAGGAATATTTAAAGCTTTAGTATCACCTGTTGGGTGGAGAAACTGCACAGAGCCTGTAGAATGCTCATGCACTTGGCCAACCCAGAAGACTCCTGGTGTGCTGGTGGTGGGTGGGCTCTGTCTGTACGTGATGGTCAGGTCCTGAAGTGTCCCCTCAGGCCTGGTGCACCTGTAATGCTTGGGTCAGCTTAAAGCTGACACAGGTAGGTGTGCTTATGGAAAGAGTGGGATCCCCGACATGCCACCTGCTTGGGGTGACGCTGTACTGCCCAAGGTTTTCAGTCTCCAGCTCCGTGCAGGTCTGTACGTAGCAATCCAGCTTGCAAAGAGGCTGCACAACCCTTCTGTGTGCATTGCTCTGGCAATAACTGCATGTGATGGAGGCTTCTTCCACCAATTGGATCTCTGCTTTCATCTCAGTTATTTTGCAAGGACAACTATTTTTAAAGTTGCTATATTTGAACTCTTTTCTTTTGCTTTCATCTGCCCCCCCTCACCTCTGCATTGTCACTAGGTTGCTCTGTTCCCTTCCCTGACCTGCACATGGCCATATTTCAGCAATAGACATTCATAGATATTTTTCTTTCTTGTTTGTGGGTCTGACCCACACTACATCTTCCTTTAAAAGGGATTTTAATCATATTCTTTGCCAACTTCACTGCAGTCAGCTGCACTAACTGATAACTCCTTTCTTGGACTTATCAAGAACAATTGATGGGTGAAAGCACTATGCAGAGCAAGACAGAGAATTTGAAACATCCCTGGGTACTGAATAATAAGATAAATCACAAAGTCAAAGTCTGAGGGAGCACAAGGTAATTTTATGCCCTCCCAAAATCAACATAGTAGATTTGATGCTGTTAAGTCTCTTCTTTTTTAGCTTCCTTTTTCTGTTTGTTAATAAATCAAGACATGTTGTTTGGTGAAGAAAAGAAAATGGGGTTTCAGCACTGCAATCCTAGGGCTGATTTCTACAACTGGTCCACAAACAGGAAGAGTTGATTTGGCAACTGGATTTAGAGCTGTGAGGGGTCCCAGCCACTGCTCAGGAGGCAGAGAATGTTATTGTATGGGAATGAAGGAGGGAACTAAATTGAGCTAGGGTAAAAGGATGATCTGAAAACTTATAGTCACTTAGAAATGGCTGTGAGTTCCACCTTGGAAATAAAAAATGACTGTAATGTCAGAACTACATGACTGTGCAGAGGGGAGAGGAATGCTTTAGGAACGAATCTCAAGAAGTATCTGTACAAGAGAGTCATTAATAATAGAGAATGAGCAGCACAGTCACTTTAGTCTGCTCTCCTCACAGACTTGTACCAGTGCTATGATTTAGGTTTGCAGTATGATTTTCTGCCTATGCTGTTGGGCTGGCATACTCCTAGCTGGGATGCAATTTTGTCAATTTTAAACTGCCTAAAGCACCATGCCACCAACAGTTGCAAGTTCCATGCTTGAAATGTGTAGAGCACTTCCTCAACCAGGACAGGTGACTGGGGGCAAGGGTTTGTCAATGTGCCTGTGTGCACAATCAAGCTGCATAAAGAAAAGATACAGTAAAAGCCCTGAAATTGGTGCTGGCAGTGATGATTGACACTCCAGAAACAAACTGGTCACTACCTGAATGCAGATCAGGACAGTTGCAGCTTTGAAGAACTTGCAAGCTGAAAATTAAGGATAGACATAATATGATATAATATACAGAGGCCATGAGAAGAGTAATAATGAGCATGAACTCTCACTAGCATTGTTTTTGTTGCCTTACTGCAAGCTTTAGTATAATGTTCTCTCAGCATCTTTGGGTCTTGATCAGATTGTTCTTGATATGGAGGAGAGCATGTTCACCAACCAAAGGTAGGTCAGGGAAAGACCTACAAGATACAGCCAAAGGACAACAGCAAGAATGGTTGCAGGTCCATATAATGCAGCTTGCAAAGAAAGACTAAAGAAACTGGGCTTCTTTAGCTGCAGTGAAAGTACATGGAGAAGAAGCAGCCCAATGGTCTTCAAAAATATAAAATGCACCATCTGAGAAGAAGAAACTATTTGGATTTCCCTGCCCATGGACAAGATAGCAGAAAATACTGCAATGGTATTGCAGTTGGAAGGCTTTAGTTCAGACACTTGGAAGAACTTTCCAGCAGTGAAACTCTGGTGGGGATTGTCCAGGGAATGGAGGAGTCTCCAGCACCAGCCATTTTCCACAGTGGGCTGCATTAAGAGCTGTCAGGAATAGTGATGTCCAGGAGAGAATCACTGGAGAGACAGAGGTGGAAGAGACATCTCAGGGTCAAATCTAGGTTTGTGATTCTGTAACCTTTGTGCAGCTTGGGGACAAAAATTACGTATTTTGGGGATAAGAAAAAAACAAGCTTCTTCTCTTTGAGAATCATCCATTAGCTGTTAAGGAACTCATTTGCTGGCTGAAACAGAAGACACAGAAGGCTAAGGCAAGGCATGCTGCTGTGGACGTGTGTAGCCTGTCAAGACTTAAGTACAAGCATAGAGCTACCTCAGAGCTAGACCTGAAAACCACTGACCCACTGTTCAATTTTTAAGGTTCTGGAGGAAGCTCTTGTGCAAACAGCCTGGCTGGATTTTCAGGCAATGATAAAAAGGTGCAAGCTGTCTGCAGGGACATGCAGCTGAACCAGAACAAGAGGAGGCAATCAAGGGTGTTTGGGCAATGCAAAGAAATGACACATTAAGAGGGTGGTGGGCACTTTGGGCTTGTTGCTACCCATAGAGGTTGGCTTCCTCTACTTTTGCTGGGAAAAGGTATCCTGAGGGCTGAATGGCCCAGTGATTAGGTTCATTTGTGGCAATGTAAATGTATAGAGCCATTTTAGGTGTACTGGAGTGTCCAAACTACTCTCATGTGGCTGGCAAATTTGACACAGGGGCTATGAGAGACCTGTTCCCAGGGTGAAATTCCCTTGGCATCTCAGCTTTTGGGTAAATTAAGTGAACTCAAAGTATCTAACATGGGATTAAGCTATTTTGGACTTGCAGCCAGCAGAGGAGCTGAATTTGTGGCCCTTTTTTTGGTGGGTCAGAGCTGTGGAGCTTCCAGTGGTAGAAAATTTTAACTGGGCTTCTGGGCCTTTCAAAGTGTAAGGAGCCCTGCCAGAGCAGCTGTGTAAGGGTAAAGCACTACACACATGAAAGCACACACCCTTGCACCAAGTTCTGCCAGCTCATTCTGTTATTTAGCAGTGGATTGATTTGGGTTTTTTTTAAAGCAGTGTAAAAGTAGATCGGCTGATAAAAAAGAACCTTTTTGTTGCGAGAGCTTGCTGAGTTTGGGAAACTGCTTTCAATGCTATTGGCAAACACTTTACAGTGTAAACAGGGCTTACATCAGGCAGATAAATAAGTGCAGATGTGCTTTTCTGTAGGATCCATTTGGTGATAGACAATATATTGAAAAAAAATTTCTCATCAAATTAATTGTGGCCAATTAGACATAACCCCTTCCCCTCATCTCTGAATCCCCTCCAATTGCTGCTGCATGAATGAGAAGAGCTCCTATCACCTGTTTCATTATGCAGATTGATATTCGAACATCTGAGAACAATGCTGCTTTCTGCACGGCATGGCTCCAAATTGCTAATGAAACAGCTCTGCCAGCAGAGTCACTTAAACCCCTTTCACTGCTGCTGTCGACAGCTCTCATGGCGAGATGTGGAGGGGAGCAGGAAAGGAGCTCTCCCCCCTCAATGTGCTAACAGCTCCCAGCCTGTGTGTTTATTGCTCTACAGAGAAGGAAGATTTCTGCTCTCTGGCTCTGAGAGGTTGCTTTTCCAAAGCTGGGGTCTGCTTTGCACTTAATGCTCTTTGTTTCCAGTTTGTGGGGGGAGGGGTTGAAGAGGCAGGCAGCCAGTGGGCTCTGAACATAAACATCTCATGTCCCAGAGCTACCCCAGCCCTTCAGGCATCCTTGGTGTCTGTGGAGCAAGTGAGACTTCTTTTGTGGGTGAGAGGTTGAGCACTTCACCTTGGGTTCAAAAAAGGGGAGCATCTCACAACAGAGGTTCCATGGTGAATGAGTGGGGGGATGCAAGTGGGATGCATCTCTGCCTGGGGCTCTTTGGGTGCAGGACTGCAGCTGAGCCCTGCTGGTTCCCCCACAGGCAGGTACCCCTTGAGGACAGGTCTCCTGCTACAGACAAGGATAACGTGGGGCTCCTACAAGTGTGGATTCTGTACAGATTTGTTTTCTCAGCAACTGATGTAGTTGCTTATCTTCCCTTCCCCTATTACCACATTTTTTTGCCAGAACCTCACAGGATGCCTAGAGTACTTGTGACTTAGGGCTCTGACAGGAGAAATATTTGCATGAAATAATGGGACAGTTCTCTCATTAATCTACATCCTGACCGTTTCTGCAACATTGAGATGACCTCTGCACAGGCTTCCTCCATGTGATGTCCCCTGCATTGTGCCTCAGCTCCTTCCTCACATCTCAGACTCCTTATGGACTTGTCTGACAAAGAGCCCTGCTTCCCTGGGGATGATACCTATGATCCAGGCTCATAGTTCTATCCCCTGGGAGAAATCAGACAAGTGGCTTTCCCTACTGGACTCTTTGACAATCTGTCAATTATCTTTCCTCCTTACGGATAATCCCCAGTTCCTCCACACGTTCCTCTGCCTTGTTGGCAGGAGAGGACACACTCCTTCCCCATCTGTCCCATGAACTTTCTGGGAAGGCTCACATGTCTTCTTGTTCCCTCAGTATGCGCTGTGTGGGACAGAAATTAGTTCAGAAGATGCAATAGTTTTTTGACTCTGGAGATCCCTCTATCCCTGGACTGAGCTCTGCCCACTTACTGCCAAGAAAAAAAGGGGGATTTCTGAACTGCTGTCTCCCATCAGAAAGCTGCATGCATGTACTGTTATTACTTCTCAAATATGGAGAAGTAACTGCTTATCTCTGGCTCTGTGGACTCTGGAATCAGCTGGACACTGGTTACTTTCAGATTTGTGAACATCAAGCTAGGTTAGCTGGGGATTTGTGCTCCTCTTAAGCCCTCAAACTAAATTTGTCTGGTGTGGGCTCTATATGGATCCTTCATATCATTTCCTTGCTGTCCACAAAGGTATGATTGAAGTGTGTGTGCATGTTGGTGTGTGGACAGTGATTTGCATTTGAAGATCTCTTCTGACTAAGATCAGAGGAGGTGAGTACAAAAGCAGGAGGTAAGGATTGAATGAGTAGAATGTGAATTTGTAGAAGTCATCAACCTGACTTCTTTCTCAAGAAATGCACTTTTTCAGTTGCCAGAAACAGTAGTTTCCTATAAGAGAAATGTTTTCATTTAATTATTGATTGCCCAGGAGAGTAAAAATTAAATCTGGAGCCTTTCACCTGTGGTTGCTGTTATGGGCTCTGGAACTGAGTGGGGTCAAAGCATAGTTCAGAGTTGGATTATTTCCCTTATCACAGCCCAGCCTGACTTTGTGATCCTTCTTACTCCAGTTGATAGACATTGTGATGGAGGCAGACAAGAGTAGAGATTGTGTCACTGGGAATGAAGGGTAGACATATAAAATGGACATGCCAAAACTCAGTCACACAAATGTTGGTCAGGCCTGCCTGACGCTTGTCCTGTTGACTGTACTCTGCTGGAAGGCTGTGTGGGAATGGGAATGTCCTGTTTGCCTTCAAGGTGGGGTTTTGCAGCCTCTGGAAGAGAAAGTTGCCCATGCTGCAATCTTGCATGTCAGAGGAGAGACTGTGTTTCTTTGTGTCTGGCATGGCAATGCCCTCCTTGTGATGGGTCCCCTAGGCTGCTGCTTTAATCAGCTTAGTAAAAAAGAATAATTTTAGCATACTGCAGTGATTTTTCTCCCATCAAAGTTTGCTTTCATTGCAATCTTTGATAGCTGTGAGTTTGTCTTCATCCCTAGAGGGTGTGACAAAGTTCTAAGAAACACCTTACTGTCTGTTTTGTGCTATGTGAAACTTCTGTTTTGTTGGTGATGCACTAACCCAAGTTCAGAAAAACAGCCCTGATGGTTTTTATTGGCTTAAAGCAGTAGGATAAGTGTTCTTTCTCTCACTCTCACATGCACATGCAAGTTAGCCCATCTTGCCATCCAGACTGGAGAGATGAGTTGATTGGTACACAGAAACAGATGAACAGGGTGCTCACCTGTCCACAGACCCAGCTTCTGGCTGTCCTCATGGCTGACGTGTTGTGGGTGAGATACACTGCATTAGGGGCTCTGGCCTCCTCAGTTGAGTTGACCAAGTTCCAAAATGGCTTTAAGCAGAGCTCAGGAACAAGGCTCATATGCATGTGTTTTAAGACAGAACTGCCTGTAGGTTGCAGCCGTGTAGAAGGTGGCAGTGCACGTGTTCATGCACCAGGTGAGCTCCTGCTGTTAAATGGGTTTGCTCTGACCCTTAGAATGTTGTCAGCTTGCTTGTCAGGATCATACACAGTCACAGTAGGGAGTCAAGAAATAACACCAGGCAAGCTACTGCTTGATATATCCAGAGAGGAGGAGGATTCCTTCCATTTAACCTACCTTTACATCTTTTTCCTTACTGCTTATTCAGTTCCTGGTTTATAGTTCTGTGCTCCTTCTCATCTGCTGGTTCTAGGGATTTTAAGCAGTCTTGATAATTGACAGTCTAAATTTTACTCCTCATAAAATCCCAGAGAGCCTTGATTATGACTTGAGTTAAGCAAGTGGCATATAAAATCTCACAGCCTTGCAGCCGTGGGGGAATGTTATGATGAATGTATTTCTTGTGAGCAGCAAAAGCTTTGGAGTGTTCTGCCAGCTCTGGTCTGGGCATCAAATGTTACTAGTAACTCGCAGCCACTAACAGCATTTTATTTGGGACATTTGCCCAAAACTTTGAAAGCTGATCATTTGTTTGGTGAAGTGGGTGTGAGGTATGCTGAGAGGCATCTCTCCTCATTAATTGCTTTTCTTCCTCTGTCAGAACCAGGAAGTGCAAAGGTACCCACAGAGCTGAAAAAGGTACTTCTTAGGAACTAAATGACAGTTTGTGGATAAAAAGAACATCGCATAGACTTTATTGGAAACCTTTTCTTGACTGAGTTCCAGAACAATTGTTACATTTCCCCTTTCCTTTTTCCTTTTATCTAACTTCCTGTTTAATCTCTGATCACTGACTATTTAATGTACTTAATCCAGAGTAGACAAAAATAACAGCTTGCTTAGATTTAATTCTTGTTTCTTAGGCATTAACAGAAGATATTTGTGTTTGAAAACAGTGAAATATAATATCTTCTCAATTATGTTTTCTACATCATAGTAAAATAAAGTCAGATCTGCCTTCCGATGTTCTCCCAACCAGATGACTGCTTCAATCTGAAAGATTGTGAGAAATGTTCCTTTTTCTGTCTCTTCAGTTCCAGAAACCAAATGATTTCTCGCCCCCTTTCCGCTTTGGGACAGTTCCCAATGGCAGCACGGAGAGGAACATTCGCAACAACTACCCCGAAATGCACAGCTACATGGTGAAGTTCAACCAGAGGGGGGTGGACGATGCTCTGTTCTCGCTGAAGACTGGGTAAGGCTTTCTTACGTGCTTACTCACCACAGAAACCTGATTTTTGGCATGCTTGTCTGGAAAATTTACTTTTTAGGGTTTGAAAAATGAGCCTCTATTATCATTCCACGGTTAAAAGTATAGCAAGACCACACATAGCACAGGAGACTAACTCCCTGGTTCTTTTTGCCAGGTTTTGCTATTGACATCTGTATAAGTGTTTCTGGTTTTGCTATGTTTATAAGAATTTAAAAAAAAAAAAAAGACAAAGAGGATCTACTGTATCTCTGTGTACATAATCCATGTGTGTATTGGTCCCGAAGACCTTGCTTCATCAAGATGTTTCATGCTGTTGGGTTTTTATGCATACAGAAGAAAAGCTCACAGATCTCTGTGGACAAAGTTTTTTTCAGAGCATTTATATTGTCATCTGGAAATTCCTTTGTTTTCCCTCCTTCTGTGTATAAAAGATTATGCTAATCAGGAAGCTGTCAGACTAATCCCACCCCAGTGTATCACCAGCTAATACAATGTAATGGAAGGTAGGTTTGAAGCAAATAGTTTGGAAGTAGCCTACTCTCTAGAATATTTTAGTATCAAGGGCTAAACAAAACATTATTTGAATAATAAGGAAGGATAAAAAATGTAAGCGTTTCCTTGGGTAATTTTGGAAATATAGGAAAAACCGTTAGCAAAAAGCATGCTTGAATAGCTCATCCTATTTTAATAACAGCAAATCTGCAAAGGAACTAACTCAAAATGACATTTTGCAAGACTTTGTCCTTTATAATTAAAGACCTCCTCCCAGAGCTGACCATTTTGGTTGTCAGGGCCCAGCCTCAGTGAACAAAAACCATTTTTGCTTACCCTCATGTTGCACGCTTCTGAGAAAGTTTGTTCCAAAGCACAAATTGAGATGTTTAGCCAATTTAATTATTAGATTGACTGAATATTCCTAGACCTATTTGCCAGGTTCAGAGGCCCACAGCCCATTACAAATGGTTGTACCATTGTTGGATATCATCCTGGGAAGGTACATTTGCCAGGATAGTCATCATTCAGGAAATAAATATGCACTGTCCTGGAAATATATGGATGAAATAGAGCTCATCACTTGTGATAGATGTCATCCTGGCTTCATATTCACCCTTGGACAGACTTTCTCACAGATAAGAACTTGAACTGAGATAATCAGATACTGTAAATATATGTGCAGAAGGTTTATTGTAAACCGTGTGTGTGAGAAAGAATGTGTGCAACCAGAAGGTCTTAGATCATTTATCAGAAAGTGTTGCATTTCAGATCTAGTGGGAGGATTTACTCATCAGCTGTCTTTGGGTTTTTGGAAGATGCAGCCTTCTGAGACTGTCCCCCACATCGAAATCAATTTGTTGCTGTATGAAAAGGCTCAAGAGGCTGTTGTGCTCTCTACACAGTCCATAATGGGGATTTCTCTGTATTGAAACAGAATTTTTGTCCTGATTTTCAGCTGAACATACTTTAACAAAGACCAATTCAGCATGGTAAACCACAAAGCTGCTGTTGTGGCCAGTTAACGTTGGTTAAAATCTGGTAGTACTTTTCACAGTAACTGAGGGGTTAAACATTATGTCCTGACTGTATTTGATTTGAAGAAAATAGATTTTTCTCAGCTAAGTCATGCCAGCATTTGAATTGGAGAAAATATTTTCCTTAATTCAATCCCTACTTTGCTGTCTAATATTGATACATTTAAAAGGCATTTTAGATTTTTTTGTGATGAAAGTCAGTACAGAAATATAAGCTATTCTTAAGGATATAGATCCCCTTGACTTCGTTTGCATTCGTCTCTATCTTGCAGTATGTTTGTTTTTTGTATTTCCAAATTTTGTTTAAGATCAGAAATTATGATTACCAAAGAGGCAGAAAGAAATAGACAATCCTCTTTTAAAATCCAGAATCACCTGTAAGACAGCTTTAGGCTTAGATTTTATTTGACTACAGTGAAGGAGAAGATGACACCTGAAGGATGGGATACCATCCAAAAGGACCTGGACAGGCTCAAGAAGTGGGCACATGGGAATTTAATTAAATTTAACTAGACCAAGCGCAAGGTGCTGCACTGGGTCAAGGCAATCAGGTGCTGCACTGGGATCAGGGTATCAGCACAGGCTGGGGAATGAAGGGATCAAAACCAGCCCTGCTGAGAAGGGCTTTTTGGGAGTACTGGTGGATGAGGGGCTGGACATGACCCAGCAATGTGCATCCACACCCAGAAAGCCAATGGTATCCTGGGCTGCATCCAAAGCAGCATGGGCAGCAGGGTGAGGCAGGGGATTCTCCCCCTCTGCTCTGCTCCACCTGCAGACTGTGAGACTCTACCTGCAGAGCTGCATCCAGCTCTGGGGTCCCCAGCACAAAAAAACTGTTGGAGAGAGTCCAGAGGAGGCTACCAAAATGACTAAAAGGATAGAGCACCTCTCCTTACAAGGAAAGACTGAGAGAACGGTGATTGTTCAGAAGAGAAGGCTTTCCAGTGACCTAATTGTGGCCTTCCTGGTAAGAGAGCTGGAGAGAAACCTTTTATAAATGCAGGGAATGACAGGACAAGGGAGAATGGTTTCAATCTGAAAGATTAGATGGATTCAATATTAGGAAAAAACTCTTTTGCATGATGGTGGTGAGGCACTTCACTGTGAGGTCATGAAGTTGTGGATGCCCCATCCCAAGGAGTGTTTGAGGCCAGGATGGACAGGGCTCTGAGCAACCTGATCTAGTGGAAGGTGGTCCTGCCCATGTTATGGGGGTAGGAACTAGATGGTCTTTAAGATCCTTTCCAACTCAAACCTTTCCATGATTCTTCATAACATATTGCAGTCCCTCTGAAAGAGGTTAATTTCTTGCTTAGCTACCTAAAACGACCTTTGATTTCATACAGATTTTATATTTTCTGAACTATACCCTCTTGTTTTTTGCATCTGTGCAGGAAGTTGGATGCTTTCATTTATGATGCAGCAGTGCTTAACTACATGGCTGGCAGAGATGAAGGCTGCAAGCTGGTGACAATTGGGAGTGGGAAAGTGTTTGCCTCCACTGGCTATGGCATTGCCATCCAAAAGGACTCAGGCTGGAAGCGCCAGGTTGATCTTGCAATTCTACAGCTTTTTGGGGATGGTAAGTAACAAGAAAAAGAAGTGCTGGGATTTTCCTAAGAAATACTGAGTTTTGGGTGTAAGAAAAGGAAGTTTCTAGCTCTGGTGCTTCAGATGTGAGTTGAGAATATGAAATTATTAATGGGGTTTTTTTAGAGGCATCACACCAAAAATGTGAGGATGTCACTTCTTTCATGTTGTTGTTGCAGGGTAGCAGTATCATCAAAAGCAGTGCTGAAAGCATTAAAGTTTTCACAGAACAAGCTCAGACGTGTGTTTGAAAAATATCTTATGTGAAGAATGTCTTGTAAAAACAAGATTTCTGGTGTGAATTTTTTACTACCTTTGAGGTTTTGCCATGACCAAACCCACTAATTATACCGGACTGTCTGTGGTTATTCCATACTTAAAGCTCTAGACAGGATCAATCCATGCCGAGTTTACAGAATTAAAGGATAAATATTTTTGGATGAAAGAGATAGATCAGATTTCCCAAAACCCCAAAAGAACACCCCCCCACAAAAAAAAATAAAAATCAAGGATGAACCTGAGACTTGGAAGCATATTTTGGTATGAGTTTTTAATTACAATATTATAGTTACCTAGTTCACTCCTTAATTTACAGAGAAATTGATAGTATTAATAAAAATTGTTCATGGGAAAAGAAATTCCTTCTTAGGAAATATTTTCCTGTCTGTCCATTTCATGTTACATTTTCCTGTGTCCTTTTTTAAGAATAAATAAATTTCACAGGTTATTTTATTTATAAGTATTCTTTTTTCCCCCTGAAATTTGAAAAATAACATACGGTATTATAAATATGGAAAGAACATAACTTGGACATCCTTTAGAAAACTGACAACCTGACAGGTCATTCTTTTTCTTAGAAAGCCCAATAGGTATTTTTTCAGAGAAGGACATAAGTTCTCTACAAAGCTTCGAAGACTCTCTTATGGCACTACTTAAATATATGGATTTTTCCCCTTGCCGCTGAGCTGGAGATTGAAAATGTGAAAAACTAACTTTCCCAACAACATGAAACAATTTGTCATCCTGCAAAATTAGATTGTTCTGAATGTCTCAATATAGGTGTGTGTGTGTGAGTGTTTACCTCTCTCTCACCTCTCATGAAAGTACCATAATGGTAGTAAGTGGTGTATGAAATTAGAGTACAGAACATTTGCTCCTAGCTGATACAAATTAGTAAAATTTTTGATTGGTCAAAGCCCGTGGAAGTGTTGAATTTGGACAAAATTGAAGGGAAGAAAAACAAGTAAAAATATTCAAATATTTTTTGGAACATTGCACCTGGTTTTAATGAGCTATGGAGATGATGGGAAAAATTTGATTGAAAACAATCAAATTCTGAGTTGGAGACATACAATGTTTTCATCTATAAGTGATTAATTTTTGTCTAGCAGTATCAGTCACTAATTTTTCCCTTCATTGACTTAATGAAAGTGGAAGTTTGTGAGGCCAGGTCTTCAGTCATCTGGTGGACAAATGTTTCAGAATCTCAGTGTAGACATCCAGCAAGTGTCACAGCTGTGTCCTGTGCTCCAGCTTGCTATGGCTAATATCAGGCTGTGAAAAAATCCCGTTGACTTTCCTGTGACAAATGGCACTTGCCCCTAGCAGAAGGTCAGTCAGGATATTTTATGGATGTTGTAGACGTGGAAAAAGAATGTGAAGACTGGAAATTACATTAGATCAGCTTCTTGCTTTCAGCCTACCCCAGTTTGAGCTCCTCAGCCATTGCAGGATTACCTAACCTGTTTCTTTCCTCTTGTCTGTCTTTCTAGGGGAGATGGAGGAGCTGGAAGCTCTCTGGCTCACTGGCATTTGCCACAATGAGAAGAATGAGGTTATGAGCAGCCAGCTGGATATAGATAACATGGCAGGTGTCTTCTACATGTTGGGAGCAGCCATGGCCCTCAGTCTCATCACCTTCATCTGTGAGCATCTTTTCTACTGGCAATTCCGCCACTGCTTCATGGGAGTCTGCTCCGGCAAGCCTGGTGTGGTCTTCTCCATCAGCAGGGTAAGTGCCATTAATTGTCAGGGAGGAGAAGGGGCTTTGTTCAGACAGTCCTAAGTGCTGGAGACGGGAATATCCACCAAGACACAGGTGGCAGTCTGCACAGTGTCATCTTTGCACTGTGAATGTTGCAAAAATATCTTAGTTTTTTTCTGTTGTCTCCGGTCTCTGCTGGATAATGGTTAAGGAAAGGAAAATACAGTAAATGACAAGTTAACTGTTACTGTTTGCTCCTCCAAAATGAGTTGTGAGGAGGCCAAATTTGGGGACCCCCCAAATGTAATAAATTATGATGGATAATATGATTAGAAATTCAGGAGTTTTACATTGTCCTCTAAGTCACATCTTTTCAGCTGACCTTTTGTTAACTAGAAGTGTGCTTTTATTGACAGTCAGAAGTCCTTAACCAAAAGCCATGCCCTGAACCGTGCAGAAATCCTTCCACAGTGGATGACCACATAAACTTAGCAATTGCTTTATGCAAATCAGCCTTAGGGTACAACATTTACATTTAAAGCAGATTCTAGCCATTTCTGAGTCATCTTCTCCTATTAGTGTTGCTAGCAGTATCCCATTTGAAGCTTTATTTTCATTCCTTCAAGCCACTGGTCCTTTCTCCTGATCCATTCTGAAGTGAGGTCAAATCTTGGCATTTTTTAGCTCAGTGTCTGATGTAGCAGAATTTACTTTGATTGTACAAGGAGTATATAATTGCTGCATAACATATTGAAGAGAAATGACAAAGCCTTTTGAATGCAAGGGCACAGCTCTCTTCTATATTGTTAGTCTGTAGTGTGGTATGGACTGGAGATGAGATGGGGCGTTTTGTTTGGTGACCCTTAGATAAGAACAGATTCTTTCATTCTGTGGTTATCTGTTAGACCTGGGCCAAGATGATGAAAGGTCTGAAAAGTGTTAATAATCTGCTAGCTGCTGAGAAACCATGATAACATGATGTGATGGTGTCCATTTCACAATTGACATTAATCATCAGGCACCATTTGACAGGTCAGGGAATAAAGGAACCCCTTTTGTTCTGTTCCTAGGGATAACCCTTGCAAACACTCATGGGTGGAATGAGCTTGTGGAGAATGTGGAGGAATTGGGCCCTTCTGTTGTCTGATTTGAGGCTGAATAGAGGATTTCTGCCTTCAGGGATGTCAATTTGCAGCTTGTTATCACTGTTAAATTTAACAGAATGCAATTAAAAATTCTTTTGTACCTCAGTCAACCAGATGCAAAAGACCTAAATACCTATTCAAGAGTTCTGCTCTTTCTCTGTTTCCTTTTCTAATCTGTACCAGTGATTAATGCAGCTAAGTTTATGACAAATAAAGTTGTTCCCTTTTTAAGATAGCTCCTGTCTCATTGATTCACTGATGCCCAGATGATTTTCAAGGGCCAAAACAGACTTTCATCCTCTCATCCACAAAGAATCATCTGTCTTGATTCTTTTATTCCCAAAGATATTATTGTCCCCATTTGCAATTCTGTGTTACACCTACTAGATTTGACTAACTCTTACAGATGCAAGCAGGCATTCCAGCATCCTATAGATACTACTTCAAAGCAAGCAGAGGAAGAGGAATGGAGGAAAAAGAAAAAATGTGAGGGTTAAGGAAGAGGGTCATAACAGCAAGGGTTGGTAGAGCAGATCTGATTTAATTTGATTTGATTGTGCTTTGTGATGGAAGGCCCTACTATCCTACAGGAACACGCTCTTGATGCACAGGTCCCCTTCTGTGTATTCTTTGCAGGATTGCTCACCTTCTTGCTTTCTCTCATTTCAGGGTATCTACAGCTGCATCCATGGTGTGGCCATCGAAGAACGCCAGTCAGCAATGAACTCTCCCACAGCAACTATGAATAACACCCATTCCAACATCCTCCGCCTGCTTCGGACGGCCAAGAACATGGCCAACCTGTCAGGGGTCAATGGCTCACCGCAGAGTGCCCTGGACTTTATCCGCCGCGAGTCATCCGTCTATGACATCTCTGAGCACCGCCGCAGCTTCACACACTCAGACTGCAAATCCTACAACAACCCCCCCTGTGAGGAGAACCTCTTTAGTGACTATATTAGTGAGGTGGAAAGGACCTTTGGCAATCTCCAGCTGAAGGACAGCAATGTGTATCAGGACCACTACCATCACCACCACCGCCCCCATAGCATTGGCAGCACCAGCTCCATCGACGGGCTCTATGACTGTGACAACCCGCCCTTCAATGCCCAGTCGCGCTCCATCGGGAAGAAGCCCTTGGACCTGGGGTTACCTCCTGCCAAGCACAGCCAGCTGGGTGACCTTTATGGCAAATTCTCCTTCAAGAGCGACCGGTATGGGGGCAGTGGGACCCACGACGACCTCATCCGTTCGGATGTCTCTGACATTTCCACCCACACGGTCACCTATGGCAACATTGAGGGCAACGCAGCCAAGAGGCGGAAGCAGCAGTACAAGGACAGCCTGAAGAAGCGCCCAGCCTCCGCCAAGTCCCGGAGGGAATTTGATGAGATAGAGCTGGCCTACCGCCGGCGCCCGCCCCGCTCACCTGACCACAAGCGCTACTTCAGGGACAAGGAGGGGCTACGGGACTTCTATCTTGACCAGTTTCGGACCAAGGAGAACTCACCGCACTGGGAACACGTGGACCTGACGGATATCTACAAAGAACGGGGAGATGAGTTTAAGCGCGACACGGGAGGAGGAGGAGGTGGGTCCTGCACTAACAGGGCCCATCACAAGCACGGCTCGGGCGAGTTTGGTGGAAGCAATGAGCACAAGCATGGCGTTGTGAGTGGGGTCCCAGCACCATGGGAGAAGAACCTGACCAATCTAGACTGGGAAGACCGGTCCGGGGCTAATTTCTGCCGCAGTTGCCCTTCTAAGCTGCACAACTACACGCCATCAACAGGGCAGAACTCCACCCGCCAGGCCTGCATCCGCTGTGAGGCTTGCAAGAAAGCGGGCAACCTGTATGATATCAGTGAGGACAACTCGCTCCAAGAGCTGGACCAGCCGCCTGCCCCTGTGCCCGTGGCCACCAGCGCCACCTCCTCCTCCAAATATCCTCAGAGCCCTTCCAATTCTGCCTCCAAAGTGCAGAAGAAGAACCGCAACAAACTCCGCCGGCAGCACTCCTATGACACCTTTGTGGACCTTCAGAAGGATGACTCAGCCCTGGCCCCCCGCAGCGTCAGCCTCAAGGACAAGGGTCGCTTTTTGGAGGGGAGCCCCTACGCCCACATGTTTGAGATGCCAGCCAGTGAGACCACCTTTGCCAACAACAAGTCCTCAGTGCCCGCCACCAGCTACCACCACCACAACAACCCCGGCAGCAGTGGGGGCTACATGCTCAGCAAGTCGCTCTACCCCGACCGGGTCACCCAAAACCCTTTCATCCCCACTTTTGGGGATGACCAATGCTTGCTCCACGGCAGCAAATCTTATTACTTCAGGCAGCCTGTGGTGGCAGGAGGGCCCAAAGCCAGGCCAGACTTCCGAGCCATTGTCACCACCAACAAGCCGGTGGTCTCAGCCCTTCATGGGGCTGTGCCAGCCCGTTTCCAGAAGGACATCTGTATAGGGAACCAGTCCAACCCCTGTGTGCCTAACAACAAAAACCCCAGGGCTTTCAATGGCTCCAGCAACGGGCATGTTTATGAGAAACTCTCCAGTATTGAGTCTGATGTTTGAGTGAGAGGGGAAGAGCGCGGGGAGGGACTGGGGGTGTATGTGGAGCATGGGAGGGTGGGGTGGGATCAATCCCATCAGCTACTCTCCTGAGTCGTCCTTAGTTTGTGGGATACTGGAGTTGTGAGTAGTGCAGCACTGGTGACAAGTGCCACCTCTTTGGTTTCCCCTCTTCCTCCTCCTTTCCCAAGCCTCCCGTTTTATCTCTTTTTCCATGTTCTCGCTCCTCCCATTCTCCTCCATTCCTGGCCATTGCACTTTACAGTGATGTTGGAGTTGGATATCCTTGCTTGTGATTTCAGGAAGCAGAGGAACAGGCAGGGAAGTGGTGAGCTGAGGAAGAGCAGCAGTGACTTTAGTGTTCACTTCTGCTGGCTCCCAGCAGGTAAAGGCGTGTCCTCACACATGTGTGTGTGTGTGTGGCAGGAGGAGGCAGCAGCAGCAGTGTAATGGACATGCAGGAAAATATGCTTGCTCAGGCAACTCTTCCTAAAACTGCCTAGAAAAGAGTAGTGTTTAAGACATGGAGAAAGTGAAGGGAGAATAACAAGACTAACTTGATGATGCACTTATATGTTAGCTATATTGAGGTTCTTGTTACATTATTTTGTGAAGACTATGGGGGTTTAGGGCTGAAATATATATATATATATATATTTGCGTATATGCTGAGAAATTTTACGCTCAAATTTTGAATTGTCTGCTGGGGGGTGTGGAGGGAGGGAGGGAAGATTTGTCTGCAGGTCAGGCTAGTGGTTTCACTATGGCTATTACAGCCATTGAATCTATGGCAGACCAGTGGGAGAGAGACAAAAGAAGTACAGTCTGAGTTTGAGAAAGCTGATCAGCCACCTCCCTGAATCCAGGGTTGGTTTCCCAAACTCAGACAGAAGATGCTGGTTTGCACTGAAATAAGAAGAATTTGAGGAAAGAGGAACAGGGTTGGTTGGTTAGCTGTGAGCTGCTCACTAGTTGTGACATTCTCCAAGGGTGGCAGCAGTATATAGTATGGGTTTGCCTATATGCGAGTATATATGATTACTTGATACTTGAAATGTCTGTGAAGAAAGCAAAATAAACCCACCATCCTATGAGGTGTCTGGAGAACAAACCAGTAGAACAGAGCTTAAGAGTAGGGAAAGGTGGCTAGTTCTTTCATTGTCACTTCAGGGGACACCAAACCCATTTGGCATGTCCTTTCAGCAAGGAGGGGAGAGAAAAAGGGAGCTTAATCCTTCTGCTCTGTCTGCTTGGCCAACAGGTTGGAACAAAAAGAATAGGGTGCCCTCTACCAGTGCTGGAGAGGAAAAAATAAATGCCATAGAAGGGTGCATGTGGTGGCAGTGGTGCTGGTGGACTGTTTCAACACCTCCTTGCACATGTGGAAATGGGAGGAAGGTGTACGCACCCATGGGAAATATATATGTATATTTACTATTGAATGTACAGAGGAAGTACAAAGCTTGTCTTCCTGGGAAGGGATGTGCTTGAATAAATGCCAGAGAGCACAGAAACTTGTGCTGAAGACTGGAGACATGCAAAGCTGAGATGTGTGTGTACATGTGCGTGTGCATCTGTGTGAAAGAGAGAGATACTAGCACAGGTGTAAAGCTGGAATAGCCTAGGGTTTCCCATCCCTGCAGTTGTAGTGACAGCTTTCCTAGTGCACTTAGTATCAATAAGGGTGTTTTTTCTTTTCATTGTATCATTTTAGATGCAAATTAAACTAAAGGGAAAGGAGCAATGGTAGGAGGGAGAAGCTGAACACGCCTTTCATATGTCATCTATCTCCTGAAGTGGGGGGGTGGACCGACCTCTCCCATCCTGAGAGATATGGCAAAATCTCTACAGCTTATCCTGGGTCTGTCCCAGTGTCTCAATCACCATGGCTCACCAGGTGAAGGGTTGAGAGAGTCCTGTGCTGAGAGCATGGGGACACTGCTGAGGATTGACTCTGAAGGGAGATGGCAGCCCCATCTTTATGAGCCACATTTCTTGGATCTGAAAGCCACCTCTCTCACATTCCTCACCACACCATGGTTGATTTTGTCTTATCTTTCTCTTTATAAGCCAACAGAAGGCCTTTTATTTATTTACCTATTTATTTTATTTATTTTTTAAGCTGAGGCAGGGGGGAGGGTGGGATTTACCTGTAAAGTCAAAGTGTGTGAGGAGAGGGTGGGCAGGGTTGGTGAGGGGAATATTTTCTTATATTTCACTGAGAAAATTAAGGAGGAAAGAGGGGAAGAGTCTCTGTAATGCCACCCCCTAATCTTTGGGGTAAGGGAACTTCTTACTCTTTCCCTCTTCTCTCATTACAAGGACAAAAAGGAAAAGAAAAGAGAAAAAAAAAAAGAAACCAAACAAATTAACAGAGCGATCTGCAATCCAGAACACATGGCAGCTTGTCAGACACCTCTGATAGCGGCCACCAAGAAGGCGTTCCTTTCATTTGTAAATATTTCTTTTTTATTGCGTTTTTGTATAAATTGGTGTTTCTCTTCTCGTGAATATTCAGGTTGTGGGGTGGGAGGGAGGGAAAGTTTGTTTCTGTTCTGTTTGTTTTCTATGACTTTTCAGGCAGCATTTTTGGAAGCGGTTTACGCAGGTCGAGGCCGTATGAATGAGGGAAAAAAAAAAAGAGAGAGAGAGAGAGAGAGAGAGAGAGAAACCCATGTGTGTTGTGTTCCCCCAAGGCCCCCTGTATTGCCCTGTCACCTTTATCTTCATGAATGGAAGACGCCGGAACGTCACTTCAAGCCTTGCCAGCAGGGTTTCATGTTTTGATGGGAACACCCCCAATTCCTTTTTGCATATAAACTCTCTGTACCAGCATCTCTCTGTGGAGTTTGGGCCTCAAGGCACTACACTGTCTTGATAGTGGTGGGGTGAACCATCAAGTTGGCCACTCAGGTTGGACCATCACTTTGACATTAAGAGACTTCTCCAATGCTACTTTGGTTTAGAAATCTTGGACCTGGGAAAGTTCGTGATAATTTCTGGTATTTCCTAAGGGCTTGGGGTTGGGGAGCTTGACAGCTGACGAGGGCAGCTAATCTCTTTGGTGGTTATCTCGGTACTTTTCCGTCCCTCCCCACCTGGAACGAGGAAACCTGGAGGGTGGCTCTGCAGGGAAATTAAGCTGAAAACAAACCAAAAAGAAGTTAATGGAACTTTTTTCAAATCTCTTCTTAAAGGTTCTGATTTTTGTGTTCCGGGTTGAAAGTTGGTTCATATTTTCTCCGAACTGGTCTGTCCCTTGTTCCACTGATCGGCAAATGATAGTTTGCCAAAATCATTATCTAGTATTCTTACTGTTGTAGCACTGTTAACACTCTGAGTGCTCTGCAAATATTAACTGTGCCACAAACCACTCACATGAATGCTCTAGGGCAACCAGAAAAGAAGAACTGGAAATTCTGGACTGAACCACTGGTCTAACCACAGGAGTCTGGTATTTTGCCTTCTCCCATAATATATTAGGCCACGTGTCCATCAGGTTAATCCTTTCTCCTATAAGTGATCTTTTCTGGTTGCTTTGTTTATTTTAGTTCTGACAGGTCAACAAGTTTTGGGACAGAGATGAAGGGGAAGGGGTGGGAGGGGGGAGGGTGTAATTCATAATCAAGAAAATAAATCAATGATGTTATTAAACTCTGATTATATATTTAGAATTTTAGATTTGGTGTATTTTCATTGTAAGTATTCAAGTGAATCAAACAGGTAATATTAGCAGCAGGTGTTGTCTTTACTAGAAAACCACCCATGTGCTGTTTATTACCTATCCAGAAAAGAATGGGATTTCATACCAGAGCCTGACAAAACTCCACATCCCCTGCCTTACCATTTCTGTCTCTCTGCTGTAGAAACACCAGTATTTTCTGGGGCAGTGGCTGGGAACATTTCCTCTCTCTGAACTTTTCTGCACACAAGAATACTGAGCAAAAACCATTGTGTCCTCTACAGTTGGTGACCTCTACTGAATATTTGCAGACAGCCTCCCAGGAAAGATTAGGCACTTTTGGCAATGTTTCTGACATTTACCTCCTCACTTCTAGCCCCAGGCATGGCTCTCTGAGAGGCATTTTCATGAGCCATGTTCTTCTGAAGTGGTACTGGAGTATATGTACTCAGCTGAAGGAGGTCTGTGAAGGAGATGGAGGAAATTTTCAAAAAATATCAGAAATGTGCCATACACAGTGGAAAGCAACTGGCAGGTAGAACTTTCAGCCATGGATCTCCACATCATAAACCTTGTTGGAGTATTCACACTGGCTTTTTACTGTAGTGCAACACAACACAGGCTGGTGTAGTAGTTCTCTGTCTCCCATCACGCCTCCAGTGAGGGCAGTATCAGAACTAGCAATGTCACATCCTAAGTAGGCAAGAAAAGCTGCAGTCAGAACTTGTTGTCAGTTGAGACAATGAAGCACACAGCCCCCACCTCAACATCAACAACAACAACAACAAATCCCATTCTCTCTGAAATCCAGCATGCATTGTCAGAACTCTCCAGGTGAGAACCCGAGTGGGTTCAAAATGCTCAGCAATATCAAAGTATGAACTTTGCCTGTAGGGAATTGATACTTCAATTTCCAGCATATGGGGGGAGAAAGGTTCCTTTGTGATGTTGTGAAGGATTTGATGGAGGTGTTAAGAGTCGCCAGGGTGGGCCTCTTCTTCAGCAATGTCTGCTGATGTTGAGCTCCTCAGTCCAAGAAGACACTAGCATCCATCTTGAACAGTGCCCCTTTGTACATTTAGATCAGGCTGCTGCTCACAGCAAAATTGCCAGCAAAAGAGAGAAGGGGATATAAAGAATGAATATGATGGTGGTGACAGGTTAAAATGATCAGAGATACCTCAGGGATCTTCATAGGCAAGTCTTTGCTTTAGAGCTTTCTATCAAATACAGCATATCCTCCCACCTCCATTGCTTATCAACAGATGGAAGCAAGCCTGGGAACACAGCCAATGATCAGACTTAGGCCTTTCACACATCCTCCACTCCAGTCAAGCAACCTTTGATGAGCTCTTCTCATGGAGAGCAGTGGGAGGTTGCACTTCCCCACGCATTTTTGGTTGCCAAAAAGAAAGGGAAAATGGAAGGAGATAAAGATCAGGAGTGTTGATGAAAGGACTTTGTACTGACCCTCTGTGCCCTTGCTCTGCGGAATTACCCTTCACCCTTTCTTCTCAAGCCAAGCTGGCAAAGGATAGTTATGCTTCCTTTCTGTGGCATATGCCTGGTCACCACGGGAGCCCCTGGGAGCTGTGTGCTAGAAAGGAACCAAATTGCTGGCAACAAATGGGGACAGACTCCAAGCCACGATCCCCATCTGCACCCACTCTTTCCCATAAGTGCTTCCCTGCTGCTGAACACACCTGGCGTGTCCACCTGGAACACACCTACCATGCTGCTGGATGCTGCAGGGCACATTGAGATAGTAACTAGTGGGACCTGATTGTCGTCCCCACAAGGGCTTATTTTCAATTTGCAGCCAAATAGATTTCCAAGCCATAGACCCTCGCTGCATTCACCTACACTTTCCTGTGGCTTCCTCTCTCCTCCCCCATCAAAGGCAAACTGGGGTGCCTAGTGTCTCACTGGCAATATGAATACTATTGCTTCATCTTCATCGTGGGCCCTCTGGACCTCCCTGGGGCTGACTGCAGACAAACCTGGGTGTCTGCCGCTAGAACAGCAACAATGAAAACCACTTTGCAATTGGCTTTGAGTTTTTTACTCTGTTTCTTGAGATTCCCTGAGTTCCTCTCCTAGCCATGCCATTTGAGTGAATTTTGGCACCCTTCTGCCATTGCTGACAACAAAACTGACACAGCATAAACTTGCTTGTGTATAGAAAAAGACTGAAACCACATTGCAGAGAGCAGAACACGTCTGCCAATGTCAAGGGTACAGTCCCCTGAGTGCTGAGGTAAAGGAGATTCTCTATGATGTGTTAATAGTTCAGATCTCTTAACCTGCTGGCTTTCTGCCTTTAAAGGTTCATAGCAAGCACTGGTATACACTCCTACAGGTCAGAAAATAATTTCATGCTGTGGAACAGGGGTTCCTCTGGGCACGCACACACATATGAGACATACTGGGGAAGTGAGACATGAACAAACCTGAGACAGCAGGAAGCTGTGAGGTTTGTGTGCTTGTATGTACACACACACACACACACACACACACACACACACACACACCACAGAGTACATTGCTGTACACTAAATGACTCTGTCCCACAACACATTTTTGCCAAGTAGGAACAGCGTGACCTTTCCTAATGTTCTGCTGGTAGTTATTTAATTTGTGTATTCACTTTGTGACTTTTACATCATCTGCTTTCTTGACTGCAGCATTACTGTGTAAATATGTGTGTATATATGTACAGAAACTAGCTCAAGCAATTATATTCAGGTTGGGAAAAGGGTGGGTTTTATATCTGTACAGTATTTCCTTATTAAATAATGGCATGGGGGTGGGGGGTTGGGAAAGTTAACTTCTAAATTGTGGTTTTATTGGTCTGTGGTGTTTGAAGTTGTTTCAGTGGTTGCTTTTGCTGGTTCGGAAAGTTTATCTGGATGTTATATGTGTGTGCCAAGAAAGGGTCCCCAGAGAGGGGAGGTTTGGGATTGGTAAGGGGTGGTGGGTAGCAGAGGGTGTTAATAATTTCCTGTAATAAAAGCCTTGTTGATTGCTAGGGACTGTTTGTGTGAGGCACAGGGCTGTTTCCTTCTCTATGTGCTTTGCTCTTTGATTACTTCCTCTTCCCTGGTCCTCATTGTCTTCTGCCTTGGATGTCAGCAGAGTACACTTGTAACTGTGGATTACAGGGATCTCCCTATGGGCCTTCCTCTCCTGGCCAACTCTTCCTTCTCCCTCTTTTTGCGGCCTTTGCAGTACCAGTGAAAGGGTAGGTGGCATGGTCTAAGATCCTCTGTCCCATTCTTGACCACTTTATTTCCTCTGCTCTTTGTCCTTTCTCTTAACAGAACCTCATTTTCAGGTGTTTTGATCTCTCCAGCAGCTTATTGCTTCATCTCCCTGGCCTCTTATCTACTTTCCCATCTTACACCAATTCTTCAATTTCATCTCTATGCCTCTTCCCTCAGAATTATTTATGTTGTCTGTTTGCTCTTATTACTCTCTTGTTGCTCTGTTGTCTTCATCAGCCTGTGCAATGCTGTGTAGAAGATGAGTGAAGGGCAGGCCTCCACTTCTTCTCTCCTGGAAAATTCTAGCCATGACGAGATTTTTAGAAGAGGATATTTTGTAGCTATTTTTGACTTCTCTGTCATGTTCTGAGGTGGTGTTCTGCTCTTGTACTCTCAAGAAAGAAGAAATCATCAGTATGGCAAATTTGCCCATGCATGGGAGCAGTGAAATTGTATTTTCTGAGAAAGCCCAGAGAAAGAACATAATTTCTGTTTGTGATGGCTGACTGATAAATTTATAGTAGGGAGAGATACAGTTTTTACCCACCCCAGGTTGACCCTGTTTCTTTGCTTTTACTCTGTGTGAATAAAGCAAGGTTGCTGGAGAGAAGTATGCTATCTTTTTAAAGCACAGGGCACTTCCTTTATTGCCTAGAGCCTTCTAAAGACCTGTGTGAAGTTTTGCTATGTTGCAGACCTGAGAGTGAATGCCTGGTAGTATTTGGTCCATTTCTGTCTGACAAATCAATATAAGCTAGTACTTGGCATTATCTGCTGGGGTTTGTGGTCTGATATCAGCAATAAGGAGAGTGATAGGATGGTAAATAAGCATAGAGGGAGCCAATGTGAGACTGGTAGAGGCTCTAGGCAGATACCAAGACATCTCCTTCCTTCCTTTTTGGCAATTTGCATTGTTCCTTAATGAACGTCCATCAACCTACCATCCTCAACGTCCCTGGCACTGGCTGCTTATCCCTGAAGACCCAAGGGTCTGCTGGCCACAGTCTGAGAAAGGGCCAGTCAGTCTCTCTGTGTTGGTGTAGTTGTAAGAAAGCATATGGGCAGTGCAGGGAGCAATGCAAAAGGTCAGCGTGGCCAGAGGCTATTCAGAGCAGCAGTCTTCTCCCAGCTGCAGCTAACTCTTGCTCAACCTGCCATTCCATTGCAGGCCTGTGTTCATGATTTCTGGGTGAGAAAAACCACCACAGCCACCTGGGAATGGATCTCTGCTCACAGGTGTGAGGAGGGTAGTCAGGATTCTGATGTACCCTTGCTATGATGTTGGCACAGCTGTCCCAGCATGGTCCAGGGAGGTCTGTGTGCCTGTGAATACATGGCTACATATACCTGTAAGTCTGGGAGGAGGTGAATGTTTGTACATTTGAGTGACTCCTGGCAGAACTCTAAATACAAGTGGAGCTGGAAATGCTGGCCCATTTAGTGCTACCACAGGTATGATCTCCTTGGGACTACATCCCATAATCTGTGGCCAAGCAGTGAGTTACCTTTCAAAACATCACCAGGCCCTTTGCTGTGTTTCCTTTGCTTATTCAGTGTGCCAAAAGTACAGCATAACGACAACATTTGCAGGGTGTCCAGAGAGAATGCATCCATTGCATGAGACTTCTCTCTAGGCCCTTGGGCAATGGCTGCTAAGTCCCATGTCAACTGGAAAAAGGTTATACCTGTCCCTGAACAGACAAAAATCAGTCAAGGGGATATGATTCAAGTTTTGTACTTTTTCCCTCTGCTTTCCTTCCAGGCCTTGGAGCCAGATCCATCTTCACAGGCAGCTAAACTCCTGTGAAATTCAAGAATCTGTCGGAATAGCTACTTAGGGGTTTAGATGCCTGGAATGGATTTTTTTTTATTCTCTTCCTTGTGTGGGCCTCTTCCTGCAGTGTATTTTGCCAGGATTCATCTCCCAGGAGCCTACCATGCTTGAACATAGCTTAGAGGGGTTCCCCCTGCTTGGGATCACCATGTGTATCTTGCATGCCTGTTGCTATTTGTCTGTATTTCTTGCACGTGTCTACTTGTGGGGGGCAGGGTGGGTTCATGTTGGTATGTGTATTTGTGCAGCCTGCACACATCTGTATGTGTGGTGCCACTGTGCGTGTGCTTAGGTGTTTGTACGCATGTGTTTGAGCTGAGAAAAAAGTGATGGGAGCCGAATGCTGCTAAAGCCACATGATGGGTACCTGCAGGTAACTTGGAAACCCTCTTGTTCCTTCCTGGTACACCCTGGCACAGCTGCTTTTCTTGGATTCCAGGGAACCAGCTCTGAGTCAGTGATGAGGCTGGGATGCAGACTCCTGTAGAGGGTTTGACTACAGCACCAGAAACCCATTCCATGTGTTCATTCACTTCTGTGCTTCACCCACTGTGCCACATTTCCAAACCATTGTGCCACACTCTTTACCTACTTTGGCCTTAACTGGTAGATGGAGCAGGAAGACAATCACACACTGACTGGTAAGGTCTTTTTGGGAGAAATTTGGTCAGTCTGGTCTGTGACTGTATCAAGACACTCCTTTGCTATTCATTTTGCTGCCTCCTAGGGTAATGCAAGCACTGAAATTCCACTTGCAAGGAAACATCAGCCTGTCCTTTTTTGCTCTTGTGTCAGATAGATACTGGAAAAAGCTGAGCTGAGGTGAATTGGTCTCCCATATCATTACTTGGAAGAACATCATTGTTGCTGCTTGGTGCTGACTAGGGAGCTTGCAAATCCCACACTCTGGAGAGGTTCCATTTCTTCAGAGGGGACAGAAAAAAGGGAGAGTAGAAGGGAGTGAACTTTCTGCAGCCATTCTCCATCCCATTCATTTCCAGGAGAGATCACAACACTGCTTGCAGCAGAGAGGATGACCTGCTGGGAGGGCCCTACAGTGCCAACAGGCACAGCACTTTAACTGGCCAAACTGCTGGACAAGACACTGTCCTCTGTCAGCAGCCAGAAAAGACAATCAGGACCCAGTGAAGAGATTCCATGATTAGTCAGACAAGGAAGAAGCAACATTTAGGGGCTAGGGCTCTCATCATTTAGCCTATCTTAAGTCTGCTTAACCAGCCCTTTAGTGCTGGTGTCACTGGGCCTCTTTGATGGTTTCTTTTTCTTTATATATAAGAAATGTAAGAGAATAATCTGTGGTCTCCAGTGACTCATTCTATCAGACCACTTCCGTCCACCTCCTCTGCTTTCTTCCATGTCCAGCTGCTCTTTCCTCTCCATCAAACTGTATCCTGTGCTCTGCCAGGTTTGTCTTTTATGGAAGAGAAGATATATGTGTGTGAATGCTTGTACACGTGCGTGTGTGTATTTTAGATATTATTACTCTTATCAACGTGCTATACACCTAAAAGCTCCTAGCAAGCTGGAGCCTTCAAGAGGTGCTGTAGGAAATGACCTTCCCACTGGGCAGCAGTCAGTGTGGAGGTTAGCACAGAAAGCTGCTAGCTTTGGAGGCCTCTTTGCCTGTCTGGTTGCTTTTCCTATCTTTGGAGCAGGCTGTCTCTCACCTGTGATCAGAAACACAGCAAACTGCTCTTTTTAGCTTTGCATTTTCAAAATTTCTAACATGGGGGGTAAACAAGGTTTATTGTTTAGCTGTTGATTTCTTTTGTATGTTTGTTTGTTTGTTTGTTTGTTTACACAGTCCTTTTAGTGGGCGCAGGGAGGTGTTTTCAGCAATACAACTTTCCGAGACCTCAGTTCTGTGCGGTTATTGTTTGTATGGTTCAGCTGTATTTGGGGTCTTTCCTTTGTACATGTTTTTCCTGAATGGCAGGGCTATCTTGAAACGTCTCTTTGCCAGTGACCAAAGCACCATCTGTAATTGGAGGTGAGGGCTGGTATATAGTGGAGGCAGCAGCCTTTCAGGAAGTAGCTTTTCACTGACTTCCCAGTGGAGTCACAGAAGACAAAATATTTAATTGTTGCACAAGTGGACTTTGGAGGTTTTTGTTGTAGTTGTGGGGGGTCTTTTGGGTTTTCTTTTTTAATCCCTCTCTTTCCTTCCTTTTGAAATATTTCTCCTTTTTCCCCTTAAAAAATATTAAAATGTTTCTGCGGTGAGCTCTGGCCATTGCAGCAAAGGCTATTGCAAGGCAGGGAGCACGGCTGACCCTTGGGTCCTGGCCTTCTGAAGCCACGAAAGACTGTCCAGGTGAGGATGTAATTGGCTGTTTCCATGGCTATTCTTGGGACAAGACCCCTGTAGCAGAGGGGCCTGACCCAAAGGGAATGGTCATCCACAGCAGAGCATCCTCTAGTATGTGTGGGTTGTGGATCAGGCTGGAGGGCAGGCAGGGGAAGATGTTTCACTGGCCCCTGCACAGTCCTTCCCACACTGGAGCAGGAGCCAGGCATGTAGATCTGCAGCAGAGACAAATGAATGACCCTGAATGGGCCAGAGATGCTCAGCCTTGCCTCTCCTGACCTATTAGCAAATGGGTAGGAATGACTCTTAACTTGGACAATGCCATTCAAGGCTGAGCAGAGTCTCACAGACCATGAAGTAGGAATTAAAGGTGGTGCATGGGCAGCTGGCCAGCTCTCAGTATTGTGACACCTAAGGGAAAACCCAGCACCTTCATCCTTTGGCACTTGGAAGTGGCTGAGGACAGTAGTGGAGGACTGTTGTGTCTACTAGGGTTGGGGCAGGTAGCGTCTCTAGACCTGGCACAGGTCAACTTCAGCTGTATTTGCTTTCTAGCTAATGTACATTTACTTTGGAGAGCACCTTTGATAAGCTCAGTCTATCAACCAAAAGAAAAAGAAATACTCACCTCTAGTCTAAGTCTTCTACTGCCCAACACTGCTACCTCCTCTTCTCTTGAGCTGTTGGTACCTTGCGGTGAACCTGGCCACCCATCAGGCTGCTGGACACAGCAGATATATCCTATCCGCTTCTGAGACCATCTTTGCCTAAATTTTGCCTCCTCTTCACACCCTTATGCATGCATATGTGCACACATGCACACACACACACACACACGCCCACCTCCAGCCACTTCACTGGTGAAAATCAGAGCCACAGAGACATGAGTGCCAAATGAATTTTTATTTCTCAAGTAAATGATATAAAAAGTTTTGTTATTTTTCTTTTTTTTTTTTACATATGCAAATGTAAAAGGGAACCGACAGTGAATTGGTGGTGGCGAGAGGAAATGGGATGTTTTGTAACCCTAGCTGCAGTAAAAAAAAAAAAAAAGAAATAAAAATACATTAAAAATATTTAAAAAACACAAAAAGGAAAAAAAAAACTTGAACTATTTTGGAAATATTGTGAATAATTTTTTGATATAAAAACTAATTTTTATGTAGCATGAAAACCACCAAAATAAAATGATCAAGAATAAAAGCTGTGCAAAGGGTGTTTTTGTTTAGTTACTGAGGGAGAAGAAGGAAAAGAGAAGCAGTTCTGTATGAGAGAGGGATACTACAGTCATAGCTTTTACTGTGAATTTCACAATACATTATGTTTTTCTTCAATCTTGGTATTCAATCTTGGTAACTGGAATCTTGTGATTATGTAAAAAAAAAGGGAAAAATACAATTCATTTTAAATGAAAAGATGTTTTTTATCTCTGATTGCTGGGAAGAAAACCTTGAAAATAAGAACAGAATGAATCCCAAGGACTCAAAAAAACAAAAGGCAAATTGAAAATGGCCATGAATTGCTTTTGAGTGTTGCATTCATCATAACTTTGTCTTCTTTATTTATGATTGTTGAGTAGTTGAGGTATCAATAGTGGGAGGTAGGTATGAAGGAGGTAAGACATTAACGAAGGACTGAAAAAATTCTGCATTTTTTCATAATGTGAATCACAGGAGTTAAACTAGGGATTCTTCTCATTTCCTTCTGGGTAAGAGAACAAGGTAGTGTCCTTCTGCATTATCCTTTTGGATATATTGATGCCACTCTTCACTCCTTAAAAAAAAATTTACTCCTCCCCCAGGTTTATTAAAGGAAGCAGACTGCCTCTCCCAATTCCAGACAAAACAGTATGTCATCTCAGCATTCCAGACAATCTCAGAAGTGTTGGCTGTGATTCTCTGCTCTCCTGAATGTGGTGAGGTGCCAGTGCTCTTTATTTCCATTGGGGGCTCTGACTCCAGCTGCTGGAGCACTACATTGCCTTCGAGGAGGTGCTAGCACTCACCCCACCCTGCTGTGGAGCAAGGTGATTCTTCAGCACAGGCTGTGGATCCTTCCTCCTTGGAAGACAGTAGATGCTGGTTGCTGGAATAGTCAAGGAAAGTTGGTAGGTTGCTCTGTTCATTCTGCCTTGAAGGTATTCCATGTGCCTGAGTGAATCAGATCTCCTGCATATGAATTTCAGCTCCCCTCCCTCATGCTCCCATCTCCCACACAATCATTTAAACACTGCCCCACCAGCTAGAAGGGGACCTTCTCTGTTGCTCCTGCCCTTTTTGTCTGTGTGTCTTCTACACTGTAGGCTGGAAGAGAAGAGGCAGGTAACGTAGCACAGCTTAAAATAAGCTATTAAATAAATTGTGTTCAGCACTGGCTGAGAAGTCTAAAAATTGGCAAAGTCTCGATATCAGCCTAGGCCATATTTCTAGCAGGGTGCAGAAAAAGAATCCTGGATAAAAATCTGGTGCTCAAGTCAATAAAGGCTTGGATGAAGTAGACCAGGAGGACCTGGAGGCTGTGGTGGTGTAGACCAACTAGACTGGGTGGGTTCTTGAATTCTGAGCCAGGTATGAAAGAAGATCCATGGGAACATTACCTTTTGGTGGAAAAAAGAGGGGGAGAGTCCTGTTAGCATAAAAAAGACCAAATCCTGAAGCATCTTCTTGGCCTCTGTGGGTCCTAGTTAGCCTGTCTCTCCCTGTTGCCAATCCCTATGCCATGCACTATCTGTGATTGCTTTTTGACTACTGCAGGAAAGAAGAGACTTCTGCTTTATGAAGCTTTTCTCATCATTAGTTACAAATCTAGGCTGTTCCCTCAGTGAGTATCTGACTATTTACCAATCTTCCCACTTGTTCTGTCTGCTAGTCAACATCCTTTTTGCCCTTGTGACCTCCTGCCCTTGCATGTTAAGAAAAAGGGCCCTCACTCCTTTATGGGAGACTGTTTTGTGTCGTTCAGTGATTTATGAGGGCAGAGAAGTTATTACACACAGCTGAGGGGTATTGTTTGCCTTACTTTGCTCCAGTACCTTGAAGATTCCAGTTGCTTCCTTATGAAGAATATGGTATCTTCCACCTCTGACCACTTTGCACTGGCTCTGGGTTTGCTACTGGTGGACATATAAAGTGGAACAGAGTTAAAACAGAAGCTTGGCAAATGCTCTGAACATTCAGATTTCCAAGCATAATGTTTCAGACTCTGGAACCAGGGCTGAGGCAATGTGCTTTGCTGGAAATTCAGCCAAGGGCCATTCTACTCCAGCCTCTGTGCTGGCTCACCTTCCCTTCCCTGGAGTGGAGCAGCAGGCTCATCTTCCCTTAAGACCCAGAGGGCTTAATGACAAAGTGGAACAGCTTGCATTTTGCTCACCTTGTCTCTGCACCAAACTGCTCAGATATCAGGTCTCTCAGGTAGACATTCAACCATGCCAGAGGGATGACAGAACTCCTTCCAGTACATACATACAGCAGAGGCAGGAGTCTGGAGGCTTGGAGCACACAGGCCTTGGTTGCTCTTGGAACATGTCTGTCTTTGTTAATGATTGCTGCTGGGTTTTTTTGCCCTCAGAGATAATTTGTGTGGCCACCAGGAAGCCAAGATTATGTCATTGGAAAACAGCTATTCAATGTGTCTTTTTGACATTTGAACAAGGGACTAGCATTGTAGTTACAGAAGAGGCATCTGCAAAGGGGTATTTCCCATACCCGGGGAAGATTATCTGATGTTCTTTAGTTACGGAAGCAAACAATTTCAGGGCTTCTCTTAGGCCTTTTATATGTAAGGACTTTTCCATGTAATGAAGGCACTTCCACAAGCTCTGGTCCTTTTTTACACACATTAAAAGATGCTCCTTTTTAATCTCTGGAAGCTGAACCTTGCTATGCTAAGATACAGGTAAAATCATCCTCTCTGGAATGAAAAAGAGCTAGTTATAATGAACCAGCCACTTTTTCTAGCTTTCAGCTTCACATTGCTTGGGAACTAACTGTTCAGATATTCTTCCTCCTCAAGCCACTTCAGGGTTCTCTCTGTGCTGCAGTGGCAACCGAGTTTGCTGTCCCTGCTGACCTTCCCCATTTTACTTGCAGGGAGTAAGGGCTTCATGGCCGCTTCCTTATCTGAGGCATTAGATTGAAACTGGAGAAGCATGACACTTTGGACCTGTCTCTGTGGCTCTTTGATTGATTATCCTGGCTGAGGAGGCAAGACACTGAGGCCTGACAGCTGCAAGGTGAAGCTTTGGGTAAGCGCTTGCCCTTGGGCAAAATGACACTGTGCCTCACCACACCTTCCAGGCTGATGTGCAGACTCACATCGAAGCAGAAAAGAAGGAATTGGTTACTTTCTTTATTTTCCCCATCTCCCAAGGGAAGATTTCCTGGAAACGAGAAAGGAAAGGTTCTTCCCTCACTTGGAAACTCTGACTGTTGTCTCTCCATGCAGGGTACTGTTTTGTAGTGGTAGAATAGGCAGATTTTTGACTGGTGCTCAAACATAGCTTCTGGGCATGCTTCTACATGGGTTTTTTTGAGGGAATAGAATAGTTTCTGCCACAGAGGGCAGAGTCAATTTCTCTGCCACCTTGGTCTCAAGGCGCGAGCCCTGAGTCCAGAGTCTCAATCACTTAATACTTGCTTGGCTCTGTTCAAGTCACCCTACTACACATCCTGGACCTAGAGCATGACAGGCACCCCAAGATAAGAGCTATCACCACTGCATGTTAGGAAGAAATAAACAGTTAATGCTTTTGCAATGTCTGCATGATGTATGGAATGATTTTTAGAAGCACACAAGACATTTATTAAATCAAAACCCATCTAATTGAAAGCCAATTGTTCTTAGATGCTCAGATGCCTTTAGAAATTTCCATTACAGAAGCTAGAAATGTTTATTATTTTAAAAAATCTCCTTATGAAGGGGATGGAGTATTTAATACTAAGGTAGACTAACTGAGTTCTCTTAAGCCTAAAATATTGTGAGATTAATCTCAGCTACTTACTAATCCTGGAGGATGCCCAGGGTTGGGCTGAGGATATGAAGATCCCTTGAGAAGATGCAAAAGTTCCCTCCTCAGTAGCACTTGTCACTGAGGGGGGAAGTAGGTAGCATGCTGGACAGGATTTAATCAGAAATGTATGCTTGGGGATGCACATTGAATGCAAACAGTGACTGGTGGCTTCAGGGGTAAGTTTGTGTTGATCAAAATTACTCCACCTCTCTTAACAACACTATTCCTGTGGAGTTGGAAAGTATCAGTACCAGTCATTAATTTGGGAAGCAGCAAGTAAAGTGAAATGCTCTGCCAGCAGGGTGAAACCCTGACATAAAATTGATCAAAACCATTTAGGTCCTGTTTTCAGACAAGATTTGTCCATTTGAAGCTTTACTCTGCCACAGTACTTACTTCAAAGAGTTTGTGATTTTGATGCTAAACTGAAACATGTTAATATTAGCATTTACATTAACAAGTAAATTGACAGATGCCATAGTTTACATATATTATGCAAATATCCTGAAATCTTGCATGCATTTGCATCTAATTTTCTTGAGGTTAAATGAGACATACGTCTTATAGGGGAAATGATTGAGGCATCCAGACATGTGATAAGCCAGGTGACTTGGTAAGGCTTGTATGAACAGGGGTAAAGACTAGGAGCAGAGAAAAAGGACATCTGGCATTTTCTTTTGGAAAAGTATTATGTTTGTGGTTGCTGTTTGGAGGAAGCAGTGTAGGAACTTCCTGAGATGCAGTCAGAAGTAGTGCAGGAAGTTTGTGCTGGGAGACTTGATTTGGGATGCTGACCTGAAGGGCCAGTCAGGGTCTCGGCCTGGTTTTTTGTTTGTTTCTTTTCAAGATTTGAAAGAGATACACTCTTTGCAGCACTGTGCACCTAACTGAGATTCCCCCCATGCTCTAAAAGGATTAGGTTTTCCTATACAGGCAAGGGAACAGTGAGGAGGTGAATCTGTGACCCACTCAGGAGCAGGCCACAAGACCCCAGAGCTGCCTGTCACCACTTCAGTACCTGTAAGGGTGTTTTCTTCTTCTTACACTTCTGGAAATCATGAATGGATGAGACCATGCCCAGGGCAATCAACTTCTGCTTCAGGTGAATTTGGTGAGAAATCTTGTTATTCTGCCAGTGCTCGTTTCCAGCTTCATTTCACTTCTTCAATTGGGCAAAGCCTTGAGGATGATGTAACTTATCCCTTGGACAAAGAGAGCCTGAACCACAAACTCAGATCTCTTTGTGCATTTTTAATTAGCTCTACTTTTAGCATGGGAAAGTGCATGTATGGACCTAATCCACAGAGGTGCTGTGCTGTAAATGCTCTCTGAGGATGTGTGTGGTGCACAGGGCTCAGCCTCCACTGCCAGCTTGACCTAATTTCTCTCAGCTGAAGCTCTACTAGAATCAAAATACAACTCATTTCCCTTCTTTAGAAACTTGCACATCAAGGTCTTATTGTACTTCTCACAAGTAGTCTTGAGCATTCCTTTGCTGCTTTTGTCAGGCTGTTAAAAACTTTCAGCATTTACAGGGAGAATGTCAAAATATTGTATAGAAAGGAATTCTCTTTTTTGGTTCCACCAGTGTGCAGTAACACCTCAGACTGTCACATTGGAGAGGCTTCATCAAGAACCTCTTTGTATCATGCAAAGTGCTCATTCAGCTTGGCAACTCTTGATGAAGTTTATCCAAGACATCTTGGTCTATTTAAATAGTGACTGAACTTTCTGGCCAACTTCTTCTTGGGCATTGCTTCCAAACCTTGAATGATACTTTGAAATACAAACAAACAGGCAACTGAACGGAGGCTGACCCAGCTTCCTTTTGTTTTCAAAAGTCTAGGATGATAAAGCCAGCTTTCCTAGGGTTGGAGTTCAGCTTAGTTCAATTTCCAGCCTAATTAATTGCTCCAAAATTTTAGGTCTGTCTTGCCAGAGCCCCTTTAAATTATGCATACTCCTACTTACACAGTCACTGCCACTCTTCAAATATTCAAGGGTTCCTTACATATAATTTTGGATGTTTTACTCTCTCCAGGGAGGAGGCAGTGTTTTAAAAAGAAATTGCTGATGGGTAAAGTACAGCTTATATGACTTGCAGCAAACAGCAAATTGAGTTCTCAAGAACATGCATTTCTTGGACATGTAAATTTTACTCATTTGCATTTAAAGGACACATGTGACATACAACACTCCTTTCTCATCCAGTAACATTATCATCCAGTGACATTAACTTAATGGTTAATGTCAAGTTTTTATTAACATTTACAAGCACATTGGGAGATTAATTTGTTTACTTGCATTATGCAAAACTCATTTAAGATCGTGGTCTGCATTTATACACATTTACATAGTGTTTCCTGATTAATACATTATAATACACACAAATCATGTGGAAATTGCGGGCTCACATCTGCAACAAAAACTTTATTTTCTGTAGTGCAAAATCGGACTTATCTGGCAGAACTTTTCCAGCAGGTTGCACTTGAAGTCAGGATATCATAAGGAGGGAAAGAAGAATGAGGGTCAGAGGTGGATTTCTGTGGAGTCTTTCCGTAGCACCTGTTACTTGCCAATACCCTGCAGTCATGAAACAGAAGGAGAGGGTGCCAAGGTTAGCTGGCAGCAGGATGAGTTCCGTGAAATGGAACCTGTGGACCTGGAGCCAGGCTCCTGTGAGCACACAATTCAGCTGAGCACTCCGTGACTTCAGACTGGGAGTGAAATGGGTGAGCAGCAAAAGAAGGCAGTGGGAGGAAAAGGGGCAGTGACCATTGCTGCCAGTCATGGATCCATGTGAAGGGGCTCAGCTGGGGGCAGCGGAGACCCTCGGGGAGCTCCCTCTGCTCCTTGTGATACCCTTGGCTGGAGATGCCCAGGGCTGGCTGGAGTGGGAAGACCAGTGGAGGGTGTGGGGAGAAGGGCAGTGATGATTCTGGTGTGGGGCTAAGACAGGATCCAGAAAGGCAGCACCCTTGCACTGAACACGGGGGCAAGGGGACACTGGGGACACTTCCCCAGTGTGGCGTCTTCCCAAGGGAAAGCGCGGTCGAACTCAGGCTTGCCTCACCTCTCCGAGGCCCTAATCCTACAACTTTTTCTCCACCCGTCACAACCTCATCCTCCTCTCTCCGACACCCTCACCCTCCTCCAGTTCTTCTTTCTGTAAATAACTCTTTCTGATTTTGGACAAGCAGGGATCAACAGATTCTGGAGGGGGATGGGGAAGACACTTGTTTTGGTTTTTTTTTTTTTCTCATTTCTCTCTTAAATTTTGGTGTTTGAACTTGGAAAAAATAATATCTATAAATATAAAAATATATGTATTTAAGCAAATGGATTTCCTGGAGAACTATGAAAGGAGTTAATTTTTCCCCCCTTTGATTTCTCTTGTTTCTCATTGGGGTTTGTTTTTTGGGGAAGAGGGTTTTTGTGAACTGTTGAGATTTCCAGTTCAGCATTGTTTAAAGGATGTGGAGAAAATAAAAAAATTAAAAAAAAAAGAAGAAAAATCAACAAAAACATGAAAATCTTTGTGATGTACAAAACCTGTAAATAGTAAAAGATACTTTCTCTTTTCTAACAACAAATTATTTCTGTCACTTTATATTCAAAAATAAAGAAATGTACCACAGAATATCAGGGTTAAAAAAAATTGGAACCCATAATCAGAATATTTTCTTTGTTGTCTCCATTCATTTTGTTCTTAACTTGGAGAATGCCTGGAAATTTTTCTGCACGAGTGATGTTTTAAAAGCCTGAAATGGGGATGAGTAGAAATTCGGATGATAGTGTTACTTAAGAGGGGCTCTAGCCCTGCTTTTCACTGTCAGCTGTGGGCTGATGCTACAGTCTTGGGGTTACATGATGAGAGTGAGTGAATGAAGGAGCCTGATCATATGAATGAAACACAAACAATACTGAGGCAGAGATGGGAATGAGAGACTGTCTCAATGGTTGAATCTCCCTTTATACTGCCTGAAAGTGTTTCTGGGGATTGCATGGTGAAAGCCACCACAAAGTTGCTGATACCACTGCTAACCAACCTTTAAGGCTTTGGAGATAACTTGAACCCCTCCTGTTAGCCAGCAAGTGACAAGGCTTTGGCACACTTTATGTAAAACAAAGCTCAGATTAGGTATTGAAGAGTGGCAAAGACATGGGTGGCAAAGATGGTAGGGAAGTCTTCAATGATGCTTATCTCAGCACCAACCATTAATGATGACCCCCAAGACCACATGAAAGTTGAGGGAAGTAGTTGTTTTTTGCAGAGGTTATCCTGGTCCAAACAATGGAAAAGGCTCAAGAGGTTATTTATAAAGAAATGCTAAGAACTGACAGGTTTTGGAAATACAGAGCCGTGCATCACCTTTAATGGTGAGAGGGCAGTCAGTTATTTTTAGGGGAGCTAAAAATAAAGAAAATGGACTAGCTGAGCTAGTCAGAGGATGCTAGACTACCTGTGGGGTGCAATTAAAAGTGTGGAACATAGCAGAAACACTCAGATGCATCAAGTCAGATTCAGAACAGGAAAAGCAGTGTTCAGCCAAGAAACTTACAGCAGCTGGCACAAATTAAATGTTAGTAAATTAAGATAATTCATAAGCTGAGAAAAACTGTGAACCAGGGAAAGAATATCTCCAGTTAGTAAACATAAAGGTAAATAGGATTATATATTCACAAGCCCATGCTTATTGAAAATCCTGAAAATAGATATTAAGTACTAATGATGAGAGATAGGTCAATAACAGCACAGAAGAGACTGAAAGGCTCAATACTCAGTTTTTTATGA
Organism: Petroica traversi; assembly: GCA_025920805.1. Lineage (NCBI taxonomy): Eukaryota > Metazoa > Chordata > Aves > Passeriformes > Petroicidae > Petroica > Petroica traversi. Next base: position 5,980,054 of record JAHLSL010000059.1, read on the forward strand.
AGCTGGAGAGACAAATGGGTAATGTCTGCACTGCTGTTTGTCACCAAAGGAAATGGGACATTTTCTGAGACTCAATGAGGGATGCAGCTCCAGGCCTCTGCTGTCACAGCTGTACCCCTTGATATACCTGCCCCATTCCCTTATCAGCTGTAAGTCACTGGGCTTGCTGCAGTGAAATGACTCAGCTGCTGCTTGTGTGGAAAGCCTTGTGACAGTGGTTCTTCCCAGCCTCAAAATCCACCGGTGCACTAGGGGCCTTAATGGTACCAGAAGGCAAAAAGGGGTGAATATTGGGGTTTTGGTTTTCAGTCTCTAACCATGTGTATAATATAACTCACCCTTGTATTTCTGAGTTCCAACAATACCATTTTGATGGGTAATAATTGCCTTTTTTACAGTGGCTTAATGCAAAAATGAAATGTGATTTTTGGGCCAATTCTGCCAGCACCTGATATTTTTTGTTAAGAAAACAAAATTCTGTTTTCCAGGTCTGGAATGGAGCTGCATTAATTCCCACTCAAATGCAGGATACAGTCATTAAAATTGGCTAACTTCCAACACTTAGTTGAAATGCCTTACAGTTTATTCAAACTTGAGCTCTTGGCCCGGGTTCATGTGCCAGAGAAAGGCAGGCATTTCACTAGATTTTACTTGCTAGCCAGAATGAAGTCTTGGCTGGAGGTGCAGGGGAAACAAATGGTCTAAAAGTTTCAGTGTTTTGAGCTTTTATATTTTCAAAATAGAAAGATTTTATACCTTCTCAATACCGTTCTAAGCATTTACTCCTTTTTTCATTACTGAAATTTTTAATTGGCAGTTTCTGATTTGAAAAAAGAAATATTTGCCAATTTAATTTCAAGTTTAAAAACACTCACCTTTTGGCCAAGCCACACACTTGAAAACTCCTAATAGACTACAAATAATCCAAACAGAAAAATAAACAGAGTGTGTGAGAGAAAAGTAAAGATAATCATCGAAAGGGATTGAAGAAGTATTCGAACAGTAGAAAAGTATTTCTCAGGGGGTTTTTACTTTTGTAAATTTCACTGAAATAAAATCCAACCACAACTTTTCAAATGGCTCAAGTGACAATGATTTAGCTGCAGCAAAGGATTTTTGAGAGGTCTGGAGATGCTATCAGTGAAAGGGACAGGAACCAAAAAATCAGATTCCCTCTGAATCTCCCAGATGGACAACAATGTGCAGAAACTGGGAAGGGATCAATTAACTTTCCTCTATAGATTTTCTTCTTGCTTTCACCTCATCCAGAATCTGGTGACCTGGGACTAGGTATGAAAAAGTGGATAAAAATATGCAGGGAAATAATCACATTATCACTGGCCTTATCATACTCAAGTTTGACAAGTACAGGTTTATTCTGATTTCACCAGCACTTACCGACCCCTTTGGTTGTTTGAAGAGCCGAGATTTACAGAAAAGCTTTTAAATACAGCACAGGAACACAGTGATAGAAAAGAGCTATTCACTGCTCCATCCACGGTCTGCTACTCTGGCCACATAGTTGGGGATGAATCTCCCTCACAGGGACACCCTCACCAGTGTCCAGCAGGGGATATCTCCAAGCCTCTTTCCTCCAAGCAGTAAGCATTTCTCAAACATATGCTCTGCTGGCCCAAGGCCCATGTAAGAAGCACAACTGCCCTTGGATAAGCATTTCTTTGGTAATTGTTCAGATGATTGGCATTGGAGCATGTGTGTGTGCATATGTGTGTGTGTGTGTGTGTGTGTTTAGGGGCTCACCTAAGCTTTAGGGGTTCAAACCTCAGCTATATGCTCAGGTTTTTCCTGGCTATTAGACTATGTCTAGTCAATGGACTATATAAAGGTATTTACATCCTTTCCAAAGAGATAATCACTTTTGGCTCAGAGAAACCTCCCGCCAAACTCATGTCTGGGAAACATCTGCAGGGAGTTCAGACCCATGGACATGTTCAGTAGAAGTCAACTAAGGACAGATCAACCAAAGCCCACTGCTTGTGTTTAATTGAAGATGACGGGGGGATAAATGTCTCCCTTACAGGTGAGTTGCACTGAGTGACAGGCCCCGAGGACAGAGGTGGGATTGGAATTCCCTTCTGGCCAAGTTCTTTGCTGCAGGGAAGCTGAAAATGTCAGGCACAGAGGAAGGGAGGGCTGAGTGATGTAAAATGGGAGCAGAATGAACTGTGATGAACTCTATTGTCTGAGGCATCTCTTGGCAGCCTGTACTCAATGGCAGATCAATAAGCAGCAAAAGGAGTCAGAAAATAATGTATGTCTTTGAGGGAAAAATGTAGTTGAAATCAAAGGTACTTATGATTGCAACGAGTGACATTGCCTTCAGTACAGGAAGGGTCCCCACAAGCCTCTCCCAGAACAGAGCCACTTTGTCATCCCTCAGTACATAATCCCTGACACCCTCCCGAACACGGATTGTGCAGCTGTAGTTGGGAAGGACCTTTGCTCCTGCAGTTTCCTTGGGGACCAGCTCTCTGCTGGATGCACCACAACTTGTGAGTGTCCCTCAGAAAATGGACTCAACTGATCAGGAGCGGGCAGGTTTCCCAACACCTCTTCTGTTGTGTGCACTGCCTTCCATCTTCCTACTTGTGCCTTTTCAACATTAATCTCAAGGTATGCAGAAATATTTGTGCCTCAGTAAAGGTCCTGTGCCAGCTGCCACATCCTCCTGAGCAGGGTGAAGGGGATGAAATCGCTCCATCATGTACCAGCAGTGAAATTAATGGAGCAAAGAGGGCCCCTTTCTCTACCAGATGAACAAGCAAAAGTTTAGCAAGCAATTAAAATACATTAGTGTTCTCCCCAACCTCTACAATCCTGGGCTGCCCTCTTCCTTGCCTGGCCTGAGGGATGTGTACCCTTCAGTCTTCATTATTCTCAAATTAGGAAGGCTTATTAGAGGGCCCTAAAGCTAAAGTCATCACTGTGGTGCCTTGCATAGGATAAAGCTTCATTGGGAGAGGCAAACTAGGACCCTGCAGGAAGATCGATTGGTGTAAGAAGCACTCACTGCTTTCAGTCAGGAGTAAAAAAGAAGAACAAGGTAGTCAGTCAGCTGCAATGTTTTTTCCCCTCTCATCCCTCCATTTTCTGCCACATGGGTTGTAAATAAAGCACTGTGCAAGCAGAGAGCTTACAGGTCCCTGTGAATTGCTTCATGGTGTCAGCTGCACAGGGATGTTTTCTGTATCTAAATCCCGGTGAGCTCTCTTCTCAGCTGGAGTAACATCAGCACAAATGGCTACAAGAGCATGAAGGACAGTAGTGCCTTGTACTTGAATGCTGTGTTCAGTCATTCATTGGATCCTAACTGATTTAGCAGGGCCCTAGAAAAATTGCATTCAAAAGCATGATGTTGCATGACAATAGGATCAGGGTGACCCGGAGGGGGCTGGGCTGGCTTGTTCCTGCTCTCAGAGGAAAGTTGTGCTCAGCTTTGTGTCCTGTGACTCAATTTGCTACAAGCATGTTCAAACATGATAACGTTGTGTAGCATAGAATAGAACAGTGTCCTGGCCCAGTTCCAGCTTGTATAATTAATTTCTTCTTATCTAAAAATTCTACCTTTAATTTTGAATGAGTGGGATGGATTTTTTTAATCTTTTCCCAACTACAACTTCAAATCACCAATTTCTCTTTTTTTCCCCTACTGTGACTTCTTAGATATTTTGTGTTTCCTTTATATACATGTATGCATGCATATTTATATCCTTCTTTTTATCTCTTGTGTTGTTCTGCCAACAAAAGCTGTAATTCACTTTGCTTAAATTATTGCATGATCGTGCAATGTGCTATATGGAGCTATGTGCAATAATATCCTGCCAAGAAAATGAAAAAGATTGAGCATCCATGTATCCAAAACACCCTGAACTATCCAAGTCTCCCAAAGACCAACTGCTTATTACTGCACAGTGTTCCTTGGACCAGCTATCTGAATGCTGCTCTTTATTCAGTAATCAGACATACTCAGCACTGCATATGCATTTGGATTTGTCTGAGCTCAGGAGATGCAATCAGAAAAAGATTGTTCTGGGAGATGATACCTATTCTTTGCAGAAATACTCTTCAGTTAACAATGTGAAGGAAAATGACGGTCCCAAAATTACCAAAAATCCTTGTTTCAGTGCCTGACTGAAGGGCTGTTGTGCTCATTTTCTTACTTGAACCCTGCCATGGGGAACTTCCTACTCTAATCCATCCGCAAGAGTGGAGGAATGCAGAAGCTCAGGCATGGCAAAGGTGCCTTGCCCTGCTCCATTCAGCAATGCACTGTGTAGCTCATGTAGCCAACACTGAAACTGTGTGAGTGATAGTGTTAACCATTTTCTAGTGAGAAGAGGCTTTGTTTGACTGCAGATGACACATGCCCAGAAAGTGGTGTTGGCTTGAGCTGTAAGGGGGTTCTCCCAAAGCAATTAGATGTGTCCTTCTCTACATCTTTCTTTGCACCTCTGATGCCAGCCTGAGTACCTGTGTAGCAATGACTGTGCGAGGTGTGCTAGTGGTGAGTAAAATGGATTCTGCATATGTGTCCCTTTGCACAGGATGTGAGTTTGGGCTGGCAGAATTGCCAGTGACCTTTTTGGAAGCCCAGTAGGTACTTAGACTTGATGTTCAGCTTGTGGAGGATGTTACCAATGGCTCAGCAGATCCCATCATCAGGCAGACGTGTGAGGGAGGGTTACTCTGTATGGCTGAAGAGCAAAAATAGTGTCCATAGCTGGCTTCCTTAGCCTGCAGACAGGGTTGGGAACAAGTTTGACAGTGATGTCACTGCTGGTGCTGGGAACAAAAAATTCTAAGCATCTCTCCCAAGCCCTGTCTCCTTCCCTGTGTGCATCAGAGGGAAGGAGGGTAGCTTTTCTCTTCCCCTGCCTAATGTTTCTGCTGCTCTGCTCAGAATGATGTGGTGGTGATGTTTGTGGTTGGGCAGGCCTCTCCCCTCCCTCAGCTCAGCCAAAAGGCAACGTGAATGTGTGCTGCACTGGGTGCCTGAGTGTCTGAGCCAATTCCTCAGTCAGCAGTGCCTGTGTAACTAACATGGCATTTTGACGGCTATTCAGCCCTCACCAACTAAGCTGTTTCAACACCCTGTCATCATGTGTTGCCAGGTGGTTGTAAAACAAGCAGAGGTGTGCCGATACCAACAGAAGAACAAATACAGGAGGGAAGGAAGGAAGGGTGTAATTAATGAGGAGTTCAGAAATCACAGAGGTCCGGTGAAGGGCAACTCAAATGATCCAAAGCAAGAGGGGCTGGGGAGCTGTCAGGGCATGAGCAGGGAGCTGATGCATGGTGAGAATAGGGATGCTGGAGACCAATGTGTAGGTAATAAACAGGCGCATGATGAATGATCAAGAACAGGCCAACAGACACTCCAAGTCAGCCTAGTACAAGAGAGGATGTTTTAAAAGCTACATGCTTTTCCTTTTTATAGATTAAAGGCACTCACACTTCTCACCCTGCAATTAATCAGTCCCTGGGATTTGTTCTTTTTACATACATCAAATATATATAATGCAACAGATTTTGTGGAAAGCCAGGCAGGTATTTATTAACACTAAGGCTCCTGGGCATTGCCCTTAGAGAGGCTTGCAGCTCTTTTCCACATCACTCCAGCTGGCTGAAGTTCTCATGGCTCAAAACACGCCTCAGAGAGGAATAAACTCATCAATTCCCACCTGTCCAGACCAAAACCAGTGTCACAGTACAGCACAAGGAATAGTAAATTTACAGATTAGACATTAATATAGGAGTTTGGGCCTCAACAAGAACTTGGTTGAAATTTACCAAGAGCAAAATTAAAAGCATAAATTAATCTCTAGTAGGAAGAGGAAGACATTAGAGGATTATCCAATTATCGATAGTGTCGAGCTCAGGTAGGGAAGAAAAACTACTATCTCTCCTGTTGGTGTGTCTTATGCCACAGGAAAGACAAGCTGCAGTAGGAGGGTCTCCTCTCTGAGGGATCACTCAGGTGCATTGAGATAAGGAAGATGAGCCTAAGGCAGCCACCTAAAGCATGCTGAGTGTTGGTACCTGCTCGCAACATGAACAGCACCCATGTTTTCTTTCTCACCATAAATCCTTGAGTGGAAGCAGTCGATATCTGTGATGTGATTCGGTCACTGTTGACATTAGCCAGAAGATGCTGTAGGTACCCTTTGATGCTGCAAACCCAGCAAGGACCCTCCATGATTATGTAAGCCATGGAGGGGAAGGAAAGGGGGCTGGAGCAGAGGAGTCTCTCTGCTCCTTGTCCCCTAAATTTTACTCTCAGAGTCTCTCTAGACTCAGACTTCTCTTCCTGTGATAGTCCTTGAGAGGGCCTAGGCAGTGGGTGCGCCATAACCACAGCTTACCCCACTGCTGAGTGGCAAGGAAAGCAGAGCAGCTGCCAGGGCCCAGGTGCAAGGCTTGAGAAGGGGATCTCTATTCTGGGCCCCTGTGTGGGCTCTCCTGCCTCTTTCCCAGCAGGTGGGCTATGCCCCCTCCTGCAGCACTGCTGTGCCAGCAGCTTTTCACCATGCCTGCTGTGCAGGACTCACAGCAGGGATGAGCTCTTGTCTGTGTTTGTGCAGGAGCTAGCAGGCAGGGACTTTGCCATGTGCTGAGGTTATCTCCAAAGGTGTGCAGCAGTAAAAACGCAGTGTGAGCCTCTTGAAATAAAACAATATGTTTTAGCTACCTACATCATGTTTGTAAGTACTTCAGTGGGGATTCAGTCCCTAGTGAGGCTTTTATCTTCCAGTGGAAGAAAAGCTGAACTCAAAAGGGTAGGCTAAATGTTTTTAGAAACAAACAGCCATACAAAACCACATGGGCACTCTTGGAAATTAATCCCAAAACAAAAGCAATCTCACAGAGTGGGTTAGCAGCTAGAGGCAGCTCTACATGGGAATTCCTTGCTCTTGGGAATAACATGGGATCTCTCCTCCTGGGAGGGTATATATGTGATCAGCTGGTAAGTACTAGAGCTGCTTTTCCTATTTGGATGGATTTAGACATTTTGCTAGCACTCCTGTACTGTTCTTACACCTAAATTTCATCTACTTTACTTTTTTAAATGCTTAGGGGTCCTGAATGAAAACACTGGAAGGGAAGAATATTCCAAAGGGAATTGACACTGGCAAGAAGTCCCCTGGCGCTGCTCTTCTTGTGACAGGCAGAGAGGGAGCATGAGCCTGTTCCATGCTCTCCTGTGTCCTTGTGGCTGCAAGGATGGGGAAGCAAGTGTGTGTGCCTGCTCAAGGAGAGCTGCAGCAGGGACAGTGCAAACAGACCTGGCCTGATGACCAGCTACATCTGCCATGCACATGGGTGATCCAGTCACTCAGCTATAAAAGTGAGGATTTGCAGGAGGCAGAACTCATAGGGGGAGAAATCATAGCTTTTCTTAATCCTCTAGAGGGGGTGCAAAGGTGTCTTGAAACATATAAGCCTTTCAACCTTGCTGCTTTCAAGCACAAGGAAATCTGTGCCTGAAAAAAACTTCTGTTTTCACCAGACTGTTTTCACACTGTAATACAGGAGTAATAAGTGACTCCTCAGTGACATACGTTCTGGTTCCTCTTTGCTAATGCGACTTTCTGTTCTTTTATTAAAACACCTAAGAGCACATCAAGCCTGTAATCAAAAATACTACTAGAGATAATTTCAGTCCAGCAAACAAAGGTCAGATAGGGGGAAAAGGGGATTATTCTGATCAGCAAACCATTCATGGTTTGTTCTTTCTGGGCCCTTTGGCCACTGGGTAGTTTTCATTTGGTGGAGAACTTCATTTCATGCCATGAAGGACTGAGTTAGTTCTGCAGACACAGAGCAGCGTTACTGACATTGTATGAGTCCTCCAAAAGGAGGTGCAATCTTCCCAGGGGGGTTTCTCTCAGGGGGTACCTCCGTGGGACATCACAGACATGAAATCTAAGTGTGGGTGGCAGAGGTGTTTTACCAGTCAGCCTTTCTCATTTCTTTCAAAATCTATTTGCCCTGCCCTTGGGCCTTTGATCATGCTGCGATTTCATCACTGCCAGGCTGTGTTTTAAACTAGACTCATGCACAGCCTTCTATTTCAAACTCTGTTGATGTAATTTGTCTTTATACAAACATGTCATGGTCACTTTTGCCACATGGTCTCATTTAGTGGTTATGACACATCTTATTCTTTCTCATTTCTCAAGCAAGTAACAGTTTGACCTCTTTTTAGAGAGGTCTTCTCTGTCTTCTGGTACATAGGTTTATTTTGTAGCAACTTCAGTATTAATTAACCTTGGATCCAAAAACTTTTTAGACTATGGCAGAATTCCTGGACAAGAATTTCTGAAATGGTGAATCTCATAATGTGCTGTCAGATATTTTGTTCTGTGCTAAGACAGATCACTTGAATCCAGCAAGACTTCGTCTACCCAGCACTCTTGTCGTTTGTATGGATTTCTCGTTTACCCGATTTGACTCTGCATTGATGGTGTGCTTGGAATGACACATTGAAGAGGAACTCAAAAATGAATCACTACTTATTAGGAATGCACCCAGAACTTGGTACAAAACCCCCGCAATTTTTTTTGCTTTTATTAACCCTCATTCCTTTTTGTGCAAAGCTTGCTTTATAGAAATGAAAATAGTTTTTTTCCCATTTCATTCAATCTGAAAAGTGTCTGGACCATGGACAATCAGTAACCTCTAGGAACATCATGGATCCTTTGCCAATTTGTCTTCAGGATTTTTGTTGATGCCATAGATTGACAGCCTTTCCAACAGCCCCTTCTCTGAGATCTCACACTAGCTAAGACCTTGGACTGTCAATCTTAAAAGAGCAATCTTTGGCATCTGCTTTTACTTCTCCCAGCCTTTTCCTCCTGCCAGGTAGGTTCAAAGAGCACAGAATGTCTGAGGTAGGAAGGGACCTCAAAGGTCAGCTTGTCCAGCCTCACTGCTCAAGCAGTGCCATGGACCACCTTAAGCCAGTTGTTCTGGACCATACCCAGATGGATTCTGAGTACTTTCAGGGATGAAGATGCTCTCTGGGAAGCCCGTGTCAGTGCCCAGTTGTCCTCATGGAGAAGAAGTGTCTCCTGGTGTTCAGATGAAACTTCCTGTGCTCAGTTCATGCCCATTGCCTCTGGTCAATGTTCACCACTGGCTCCATCTTCTTTGCACTCCTCTTTAGCCATTTGTGCACATGGACAAAATGGCCCTGAGCCTCCTCTTCTCCAGGGTGAACACTCACAGCATTCTCAGCCTTTCCTTATATGAGGAGTTCATTTGCAGCAACTCAGCTGCAACAAAGCAGAAAGACCTCATGTAAGTGTTATTTTACCCATTATTTAAAGTCCTGCGTTTTAGCAGATTTTTTTTACCATTACTAACATCTTTCCAGGATTTTTAACTGCTTTTTTCACAGCAGTTCTTTTTAAATAATCTTATTCATTTGTTTGTTTATGCACCATTAAACAGTCTTATCTTGGCATGCAGCAGAGAAAAAATGCCTAAAGTTCTGTTGATGATGGGGGAAAAAAAAAGGAAAGAAAGAATTTTAAGAAAATACAGCCATAATCATTTTGGTGGGTGCCAAAGTGAGCTCTATTTCCCTATGTAACATCCCAGGTCAAGCAATAACATCTTCACTGGCAACTCGTTCTGTAAACTACACCCAGGTGAGGCTGCCTACTACAAACTCTACTTCTATAATTTGTCTTGGTAAAGGCAAAGATATTAGGCTTAGTTTTGCGACATGGACCCCCTGGGAGGCCATTTCAGAAAATTATTTTTATCAAAAAAGTGCTTGCTGTGATGTAGATGTGCTTGGCTTGATCTGTCATGTTTCCTTTGCTTCTTTGTTCCATTCTTTCTGTCAATCACAAACCAGTTTGTGGTAAAGGCTGGTTTCAAAACAGCTATTTAAATCATCAGCAGGGCTTTGTCCTTCAGAGACATTTAGTTAACTCATTTTACATTTCTTTCTGCTGAGAACAACATTTCTCTCCAATGGTTTTCCAGCATGCACGACGCAGAGCCGTTGTGCCTGGCCGCTGTTCTGCTGTGCTGAGCTTGTCTCTGCTTTAGTGCAAGGCAGTCCAGCCACCGCTGTGTCCCTGCCCTATTTACCACGGCTTTTTTAATTAGGTGTGTATTTGTTCCTGCAGTGTTAGCTTGTGCTTCAGTCTGGGCAGTAAGTAACCTTAAGCAGTTGTCAGCCAGAGTGTTAAAACATTTATTTTTCACAAGTGCTGGGCTGTTGTGGCTGCTGCTACATAGACACATCTCAGCTGAGAGTTAATGTTAAAAAACAAGCCAGCTCAGGCCCAGCAGCCATCTGATTCTGCCCATCAGAAGCACAGTCCTCACTGCCATTACAAGTACTCAAGGTGATTCAAGGTCAAGTGGTCAACTCCCCTTCTACTATTTTTGAGCATTCATTATATTTCAGACAGCCCAATTTTTAAAATTTTAAAATTCTTCAGATTTGTATGATGCTGTTTTATTTCCCTAATTCTCTAATGGGATCATCAATGTTGTAGCCTGCTAGCTAATGGCAGAAACAGGGCACCTTTCCCAAGTGGAATTCTCATCCAGAGCAGAAAATTCTCAAATGGCTTTTGCCTTGCTGTTTGCACTCACTGCTGAACGGCAGTCCCACTGACATGCACAGCCTGGCATTGATATCTAGAATGCAGTGTTCTACAGTGCCTGTGCATTTTTAGGCAAGATCTCTACTGCAGGCCTCCACTGCCTCTCAGCCTGCCGGATCTCCCCTCTGTCTGTGTAGTGGCACACGTCATCTCCGTGACACAAACTGAAACTGGAAATGGGACAACTTTGCTATCAGGACCAAGCCTGCAAGGGTCAAATGCAAGCCCTCCAGAATGGCTTCCATGAGCTGGAGGGCTGCAGGAAATTTGTGTGACCTGTCCTCCATGTGACAACGATGAGAGCTCCTCTGTGTCACAGTCTGCTCACTTTGTAATGGTCCCCATTGTGTGATGGGAATTGGGAATACAAATGTGTAAACTCCATTTGCAAGGCCAGAGATCAGTTTCTTCTTTTGGCAGTTTCACATATGCCTTATTGAACACCGATTTCTTTTATTCTGTGTTACAGTCCAGGGTCTCATATCGCTGACATGCCTGCTGAGTATCGAGCAAGCTTCAGTCAGCCGAAACACAGTTGCAAATTTTGAAGGCACAGGATCATTATAAATTCCTGTCTATAACTTTTCTCAAAGAAATTAATATTTGTGACAGAAGCAGAAGACAGCGAGCTACCTCTCCCTCTCCCAAAAGCTGTCTGGGCATGGGGAAACGCTCACCACTCTCTTCCTAGGTCAAAAGAAAGCTCTGCTGTGTGGCCTGTGAATGACTGGCTCTGCACACACAGCCTCTACACCTTCTCTCTTCCCTCCCTTTACCTCACAAGCATCTGGAACTCCCCACATGCACACCTCAGTTCTTTCTCTTTTTGCGTCCCTGCCATGTGCCTCAAAGGCTCTGACCTGTCTCTGCACCCAGCTGACACCCTGCTATCTCTGCTGCCAAATCACCAACCCCCACAGGGTTCAAACCATCCAAAAGCACAGCTCCTCCCTGGCCGCAAGTGACCTTGTCAACTTCAGAGCCCTTCAGTACCCATGTGGACCCACATTCTCCTCAGAGATGAGTGCTTTTCCCCTCTCTGTAGGGGCTCAGGGCAGTCTGTGGGCTATATCTTCAGCTGGCTGCAGGACCCAGAGTCAGAGAATGCAGGATACAATTACCTGCTTGCCAAAAAGGCTGCTATAGCTGTGACATGGCACAGATCTCCTCTGCTGGTCGATTTCACAGCCTCAAAGCATCAAGGAAGGGCAGCTCTACAGCTGTGCACGCTACAGTGGTGTGAACAAGTCTGGGAGGTGGCTGCTGTGCTGTGTGACAGTGCTCAGCGCTACCAGCAGCAGTGTGAGCAAGGGCCAGGGGCTCGGGGCACCAGGGCAGCAGATCCCTAAGCAAGGTGAGCAGTGTGAGAACAAATGCAGCCTCAAAAAGATCAGGTCCCTAGGTAACCTGCCTCCTTGTATTATTATATATTCTGGCACTGAGCAGGGGCTCAGTGCAGGGGTGGAGGTGGTGCAGGGCTGCAAAGGCTCTTATTCAGGTTGGACTGACTGCAGGAACATAAAATCCACTTAAACTTCAGGTTCTCTTCATACCCATTATTGTCTCATCCCTGCAAGGGAGGACTGGTCCTGCCGAACAAGTCAGTGCTATTGTGGGAAGGAGTTTTTGCTGTTGTGGTGAAGAAAGCAAGAAAGGAACAAACCCCCATCCCATACATAACAAAAAAAGGAGAGCTTATGTGCTAAGAAAGAGAAAAAAAATGTATGGTCTCTTGGCAGAAAGAGGAATGCTGGCAGGGTGAGCAGTGAAAATCCCAGGCAGGATGAACCTTCTGAGTAGGGGCTGAAGAACAAAGCATATACAGTGGTCAGACATTTCACAGTGCTGGGGCTTCCCTAGCCACCCTACTGTGATGCCACCAGCCCTCTGCTGCCTGTGCTGTCTGTCTCCATCAACAGAGTTCTTTGAAGAAAAGGCTTTTGAGGATGGACATCCTCCTGGCCTCTAGCAGTCACGCTCTTACAGGTATGATCTAGTGGCTTTTGCAGCCCTCCCTTGCCCACACAATCAGAGAGCTAGGCTTTACTTTATCCACTTTGCTCTGCTCCTGCTGTAGAATGACCCCACAGCAGTAAGTATGAGGCAAACCTTCAAGGAACTAAGCTGTGGAAGAGCCATGTAAGGCAGATCTATAACTTTGACCCTAGCCTCCTGCCTGTTGCAGAACACAAGGTTTTCTGTACGTTCTGTACCTCTCTGAGCCCCAACCCAATCTTTCCTGCTTTCTCTGGAGGTTTGGTAAGGTGACAGCCCAAGGGCAAAGAGCTTCAGCACACCTTCTTCTGGCCCAACACCTTCAAAGCTGCCTCAAAGTCTTCCTCATTAAAAACAAAACATGTATTTCATAGGGCTTCCATGTTGTGGGGTTTTTTTCTGTTTCTTCTTTTTTTTTTTTTTCATTTTTCAAAATTGCTTGCTATAAGGGCTGATTCCTGGTTAGGAAGAAGCAGATGTGGAAAAGCCAAATCTTGATGGATATTATGCAGGAGGAAATGTGTTTATAGAAGGAGATGTATCACTGTGTTTGCAAGCCTGATATTCCCTTGGCCTACAAATGTGAGGGAACTGGGACAGCACACTGCAGCAAGACCCAAGACATAAACCTCAGAGGATGGGAGGGTGTGCGTGGATTTCATTCAGTATGCTCTCCCACTATGCCAATGAGAGCATGTTATGGCATATTCCTGTCATATGGAAACAACAGGAAGGTCCTGGCATGAAAATGTGCAAGAGTATTTTTACAACCTGCCCTGAATACTGTTAGTGATTGATTAATTCTGTGGAAGCCACTAACACCCCTACTGCCCATGGCAGAAAAGCTATCCTGAACAGTTCCCATGGAAAAAAAAGCTTGAAAGCCAAGGAAGAGAGCCCAAATCTAGGAGAAAAGGGTCTGCAGGAGAGATAAAAGCTTTACTGAAGGCTTCTGAACAGACTGGAGGAGGTAAACCAGTTGTGGCTGTGGAGAAGAAGGTCTGACACTAGCAGAGAAAGAGTCATGCGTGTGCCCATATGCCCTTTGAACATCTCAGAGGCGAGCTTGTCTCATCAGCTCTGAGGAGCAGGAGAAGAGGTGACCACCACGATCTCACTGCCTTCCATGCACACTGCAGCTGTGCCCTGCAGAGCTCAGCCCTCCCCACACAGTGGCTTGTAGGATGTCCCTCTCCATCGTGCCTGTGTCTGCTTTGATCTCAGGGGTCTGGCCACTTGGGCGGGGCTGGCAGCTCATACACGTGGAGATGGCTCTGGAAGGGACATTGTGGCTCCTACCCAGAGGGTGGGACAGCTGAAGTCCTTGCAAGACACTGGCAGCAGAATGAACTGGCTGCCTGTGGAGCAGCAGCTCAGACTCTGTTTTACCACCTCAGAGTTCCCTCTTCCCTCTAATCCTTCTTATATCTTCATGAGTTACAAATAAGGTTGAAAATGAAGGCACACAGCTCTACCAGAAGACAAGAAACTTAATTCCTTATGAAGAAAAATGACGGTCCAAGTCATGGATTTAAAACAATGAGATGATTTCCACCCTTGAGACTTGGCTTGCATTGTAGACTCTCTGAGACTGTGCAAGGATTAGGGGCTTCATGAAGAATTTTTCAACACTGTTTCTGTTAGAAAACTGATTCATGAGGCTCTTGTTGTTTGGCAGGAGTGTACCCAATTGGATAAATCCATGGATGGGATTTGGGCATGTTAAATATTTGTTTAGAAAAGCAATTGGCTGCTGTGTTGCCCCTCGCCTTGGCTTCCAGCCTCCTGCCTTTGAGTCCAGCAGCTGTATCCAGGCTAGCAATCTTGTTTGTTTTTGTTTTTGGTTTTAGGGTTTTTCTTTCCTTTTGGTATCCAAAGTGTAGTTATCCCTTAGCCATTTTGACAGAATCACAGAATGGTTTGTGTTGGAAGGGTCCTTAACATTCTGAATGCTTCATTTGGCAGAGCCAGAGGTTTTCCAAATGGTGAACCAGGGGATTTCAGAGCCTTCAGCAGATGTTGGTGCCTCTTAGATGAATTCCCATACCTAATTGTGTGCTGACAAATGCATTGCAAATACATTGCAAGGTGGGAAGGGTTCACTCACACCTCTTAGTGATCCCTGTCTCCCTGTTTTTTATTCATGGCTACACACAGGAAAGTAGTTTGCAGTGATGGTATCTTGCAGCAGAGAAAAAAACCAGGGGAGAAAATATTCCTTAGCCTGGCTAAAGGCAGTAAATATCTGGGCTCTGATCATGCTGGTCTGGCTCAGCTTGAGTGTGGAAACAAAGCATCTCTGGGCTTTTCCAGCACTCCACACATGGGAAAAAAATGGTGAAGTTACGGGAGATGTAGGAAAAAATCTGGAAACACGCAGTAGTAGTTGGAGTTCAAAGTCTGTGTTAGTCAGACAGGCTCCATCAGAGCCAGTGAGCTGACAGGTGGGAGGTGGAGTGGAAGCCTGCAGTGAACAGAGCACAGAATTGGTGCAAAAGCCACACCAAAAGCCGCACCAAAAGCCCTTATTCTTCAGAGTTCAGAGCCTTTGACTGGCTATAGGTGAATCTGCCTCTGCAGAGGATGTAAAGGACAGTCCAATCATGGCAGCACTGACAAACCAGGGCACTGTCAGAGCTGCATGAAGTGCTGGACATGAGCAGCTCTGTGGCAGCTCACAAACCAGCTCAGTCATTTCCAGCAGTTCTGGGGCAGTATCTATAATTGAAGAGCTCTGGGAGGCTTGCAGGCTTGTGGTTCTTCATCAATTAGGACTAAAAGGTTCCACTTATTAACAACTGGATTGTTTAAATAACAGCTCCCATCAAGGGCTTTGGCTGTTGAGCACTCAGAAACTTGAATGCTCAGTGAGTTGTGCAGTGCCTTGCAGATGCCTCTCTCACAGCCCCTGTGCCAACCCCACTGACCCTGCTCCCCTCTGGTGCCCTGCTGGAGGACACTGATTCCTGCCCACTGCCCACCACCTCTTGCCCCCATTTCCACAGGACTGCCTTCCTGCCTGTGCACTCAGAGACCCACAGCACTGCCCCCATGGTAATGTGCCCACCCTCCTGTGCCTCAATTAGGCTGTTTTTTGGAGGAAAAGTGGATTTAATGTTCAGTGCCGCCACTGGAGGGACAGTGCGTTGGATCTTGATGGAATAGATGATGTGTCACGTTTTGCTTTCTTCTCCTGTAGTGCTCCTGGGACACACTCATGCCGTACTTGTACTGTTCTTGCTGAACATGTTTTTCCACTCTTTCCTCACATTTTGCAGTTTCATTGCCCTCCCAAAAACCAGAAAAATAAAACAAAGCCATACTTTCAGAGGAAAACTTCTACCAGAGCATGTTGAGGTCTGACCAGGATCCACACAGATGGAGTCTTTGCCATGTGTTTTTCAGGTCAGAACAACAGTGCATCACAACTTAGAGGTGTCTACAACTAAGAGAGACTCTCAATCCTCCTCCACCTTCCCTGCTCTAGGCTTTATGCAGGTTCATTGTGCTGAGCTTATGCAGAGGGCTTTACCAGCCAACTGAGGAACAACTCCTCCAACAGTCAGAATCATCACCACATCCTGGATTTGTGAAGGCAATAACTGGAACTTGAAAGAGGCAGGGGGTCCATTGGTCACAGCAAAGCCTAGGAGCCTTTCTCTTGATTTGTGGAATCCCATGACAAGTCTCAGACCATATAATCAGCTGTGTCAGGTGCAGGATATCCCAGGATGGGGGCAGATGTGGGGTGAAGCTGGAGTAGAGCAAAGAAGCTGTGTCATTGTCAGGTTTGCTGCAAGAGGAAGGGAAAAGGTGAAGCTTCTGGGTTGCCAGACCCTTGTGACATGCAATGCCCTCTGTGCTTGGCATTGTCAGAGTAATTCTGTCCCCTTGCTCTTCACTCCTGTAACAGGCTCCTCATTTCACTGTGCAGGTTTTTGGTGTTTTGCAGTGTGTCTGTTCCTGTTAGTGTTGAGTGGACCACCTCTTGAAAGGGACTGCAATGGTCCCAAAAGGGCCAGTCCCAACATGGTCTGGTTTCTCTGCTTTTCTAGATGGATGCACCTCTCAGTGCTGTGCCTCTGCAGCATGGTGCTGGAATGTCTCCAATGCTAGAACACTTGGCATGACAGGAGCTGCTTGACCGTGAGGGCCCCTGACTCTCAGGTCCACTGTGCAACTCTTTGTCCAACCTTTCCATGCACAGGCTGCTCAGTGAGCACAACTGTTCCAGTTTTCTCTCTTGGGTATCCCACACTCTGTTCCAGCAAAATCCATTTGTTATTGTGAGCTCAGATAGGCTGAAACCTCTGCCAGCTCTGATCCTCCACTGCTCCATCAGTGCATAAGGGACATTTTGGTATGTCCTACACTCTCAGGCCCTGGGGAACAAAAATGGAACTGAAGTTTATTGATAGAACCAGTGAAGGATTTTGTTTCCTCTCCTTGAGCTGCAATGAATGAAAGAGAGGGAAGCGTCAAATTGTTTTCTCTGGATGTACTGATAATATTTCATTGTTCTGTGGAAAAGATTAATGTACTTAACATCCTTCAGCCCAGCTAGAGCTGGGTCTTCTGTCTCCTACTTACAAACTAAGCTCCCTTATTCCTCTGCTCTACCAGCCCCTGGAACTTCATAAACTGTTAAACATCAGTCATGATTTATATCTCTGTTGCCATCTCCTTCAGTCACTTTGGAGTATGGAGGTGGTTTGTAAGGACAGATTGAAGTGTTTGTGCTGTGTTTGTCCTCTTAACTCAGGTGCTATGGATGAGGTACCTCCAAAGACATCTTATTCTTACAGAAGTCAGCAGCTCAAAGATCATGGGTTAGAGCAATGAAGCAGTCTGAAAAGCATAAATAGTAAATAGCCTCTTTGGTCTGCATTTATTTTGCAGAGTGCTTGCTTTTATAATTTATTTGAGGTAGAATTTAGAGACTGCAACTAGAACCTTACAACTATCAGTAACCCAAAAGACTGCTGAAAGTTGTTGAAGTTTCCTAGCTTTGCTTTTTAAAGTGCCATACTTGGACTCTTCTGATTTCATGAAATTACCAGTGGTGTTTAGAAAATAAGAAGTTAGATTTGGTGATTGCAAAAGAAGGAAAACTTCCCTAACCCCAGCCTCAATGAGCAGCCTCCACCTGCCTGGGTTCAGTGTATTGCTGTTGTGATTACCGTGCAAACCACACAGGGCCATGACTATTTTCTGAATGCTCTATGGGCAGGAACAGACCCTCTACAATTACCCCTCTCACATGTACATCCCTGCACAAGGGAGTGTATGTGAGCTGGAAGGGGATCAGTGATGCAATAAATCAGGCTAGCAGGTGGCCAGAATTGTCCAGTGTGTGCCATTTGTAGAGAATCCCCGTGGATGCCTTTATGCACAGAAATCTAGCTTTTATCTTTCCCCCTGAGAAACAAGATTGCACACACCCCCCTTGCCTAGCTGTAAAAGATTCCTTCAACCCCAATGGACCTTGAACTCTCCAGGTTCTGACTGGGTTCTCTTGCTTGTGGCCACTGTCCAGGCTCTTATGTCTGCATAGAAGATGAAGAAGAAAGTTATGCAAATAGGGAAATTATTGTTTTCCAGCTCTGCAAGCTCATTTTCACATGGTCAGCACACGTGCTTATGCACATACAAAACTAATGGCTGTCTGCAATTGGAACTGTGTTCCTGTTGGCAGTGTCTGAGGAGATGCCCGAGGTGATGCAGTCTGACTTCCCTCAGACAGCAATGCTGAAGCACCAGGGGGAGAAGGCTGATCTGTGCCTCTCCCAAAACAGGATTACATTCTGAACATCAAGACACAAATATTCCTTCCTGGAAGCCAGCAAAAACCATTCATATGTAGAGGAGGGCAGGGGCTCCTGAGTTGTCACTGTTCACTTGTGTGTGGTGCCTGTTAAACAAAGACCTTTTTGGGTCCCTCCAGAACAGGATATTATTTTTTTTTAAGAATGTCTCCTTAGTTTCTCTGTGAAGTACCTCTTGGGCATGGTTTGTGGCACAGCTCCCCTACCCTGCACTTAGCTGCCAATCAAACAGAGGAAAGGCAAATGTTCACTTTAATTGTCCCTCAGGCTGTGCTGTTGGGCCATATTCCCAGCTAGAGAGGCTGCCATGACCTTCCTGAGCCAAGGCTGGCGGACCCAGAGAACCAGAGGAATGAGAAAATAGGGCTGGGCAGAGCAGAGCTTAGCTCCTACTTGGCACAGAGGCTGCCCGAAGTGATGGGGTAGACAAATATTTGTCTTGTAAAGGAAATGATAACTGCTTGTTTCTTTCCTCTTCCACTGAAGGTTGTGGTAGTTCTGAGACTCTGGAGCTTTGTGTACAGAGTGTGTGGGTGGTGATTCTCTGCTTTCCACAGCTGTCCTTTTGCTGGGGCCATGCTGGGCCTTGGGAGGAGAGCACTTGGACTTTGAGCAAAGTCTTGATCTCTTGAGTGAAGCCAAGGCATCCCCATGGTCTTCCCCAGGGGTGGCAGTGGTCCTACACCTTCAGCAAGCACAGCTTCTAGCAGGGTTTAAACCAGGCTTTAGCACAGGGCTTGTGTCACTGGTGTCCTCACAGTTTTTTGTTGCCAGATCAGTTGTTCATTTGCGTAGGTAACTGAAGCCTTTTAAAGCTCTCTAGCTGTGGGGAATGAGTTTCTCGCTTTTACAAAAACTGCCTACCACAGGGCCAGGCTCCCCTTATATCCATGGGAGAGAAAGGGCATGATTTATCTCATCCTTATGTACCTATCTCAAAAAGATCAAAGAATCACAATGTAAAAGTAGCTGTCTCTCCTTTGGCTGCAAGCCATTCTAGCTCCATTTTCTGTTATGCTTTTATCTGTGCTTAGACACCAAAAATTAGATGGCATTAATCTCACCTGGGCATCTAGCTCCTTCCTCACATCAGAAGGGCATCTTCTGCCACTGCTGTTTCTCTCCTTTTCAAATGGGAGCCTTTGCCTCCTAAGGAAAGCTTTGTGTGCAAAATATCCCCTGCCAAGCAGCAAGGGGTGCAGAGCATGGAGATGCTGGCCACAAACGAACGTTTGGCAGGGAAAAAATTCACTTTACCCTGCCCCTGTTGAGAGCTTTTATGGAAGACTAGGCCAACCTTAGAGCTGTGGGCTCTAGGGGTTTTTTGCTTGTCTCTGGGACCGCCTGGCAATACAAATTGCAATTGCCTTCAGTGTTTCATCATAACATCTGAAGTCCTGTGTCTTAAGGTCTCTGTGATGTGTGGGGTTACCTTGCTTCTGCACACCTCAGGGGCTTTTGGTGTCAAATACAGCTTCTCTTAATTATGTCCTTGCTTGTCAAACAGAGGCTCTGCTTTCTTTGATCTCCTGAAGACTTGTTTTGTGCATGAAAGTACAGGGCATGAATTTGGAGAGATATTCAGAATGTTTTCTGTTGTTTCTTTCTTTGTCCCTGGAGTTGGGTTGGGTTTTTGGTTTGTTTTTTTTTTTTTTTTTTTTGTGTGTCTGGTCCTTTTCACTTGCCTGGGGCTGGGTCAACCTACCTGCTTCTTCCTCCTCTGCACACCCTACCTTCTAAATCTTCCTGTTTCTTTTCTCATCTTGTAAGTTTTTTTGTTTTTTGCCAAAGTCAGTGTGTGTTCAGGATGGAAGGAGTAGCCCAGTATTCCCTGTCTCTTAGGCCTGCAATGATGATTCCTCTTAGAAATCCTCTGGAAGTGCTCTGAACAGTTCTGCACCACTCTTCTGAAGGACTTGACAGTATCCTCCAGTACCGGATAATGCTGGCTAAATCTCTCATATATCACATTATGCCTCCCAATAAACCGAGCATCAAAGGCTTTCTTCAACTTCTCATAATATCTTTTATATTTCTTTCCTTCCTGGGAATGTCAGCAGCATTCCAGTCACCAGCTTGGGCTGAGGGCTTACTTGAAGCCATTTGTATCCCAGATGAGGCCTGGTGTTCCCTGAAGTGCCCATGCCTTCCTAGCCAGAGGATCCAGCTTTCTGGAATTCTGTCATTAAATGTCCCAAGGGCTGAACTTGTTACAAGACGTGCAGGTATTGTCCCTGTTATTAAAAGAATAAGTTATTATGCAGAAGCAGGAGCTTTTCCAAGATTGTTCTCAAGAGCTGTGTGCTCCTGTTATTTGCTGCCTGTGGGAAGGGCTGGATGATCAGACATGGCCAGTGTGCCTAACCCTTCCCCTCTCTGAAATCTGCTGCTGAGAGCCACAAAGCCCATGTCACTTATCAGTGAGTTGTGATATCACTGAGAAAAATACACCTTTTTTAAAACTTACCTTTGCCAGTGCTGCTGGCTGAGTTGATTAGAGAAGTTTTGGTATGGTTTATACAAAATCCACATGAACAGTTTTTATGTGGCTGTGCAAGATAGAGGCAGAGGAGCCTCCCTGTTTGTGGTGATGTGCTCCTGTCCACATCTGCCCTTTAACAGGAGATATGCATGTAAGTCTCCTGGTTAAAGGGTCAGCATTCTCTCCAAATCTCACTTGCCATCAGGATCTGCTGTTCTCCTACCTCCCTTTTCTTGATGTTTTTTTTCCTTCCTTGGCTACATGTACTTGATTCTGGTGCTGGATACTTAGTACATTGTTCCTCAGCCTTTTTTCTTCTTGATGCTTTACCAGTTTCTGGGATATGTTTTAGATCATCTCTCCTCCCACTCCCTTGCTTTATATGCTGCGACCTCTCTGGGCTTTTTTGTCCTCATGCGGGATATTTTCTTTTTCCACTCAACATGTAAAGCTAAGCTGCCCTTTCTCTTTATTCTTCCCTGCTCCCTTCACTGACTCAGGCCTTTGCAGCCAGGTTGTTGCTGCCTGGTGGGCACTGAAGAGCACAAGCTCCTAAGGCAAAACATCTGTTTCCAGGATGATCTGCCAAGAAGAGGCATAGCTGTGTCCTATTGCCTCCCTTGGACCTGCCTTCCCACCAAGCACTGTGTGGATTGCAGACGTCAGTTCCTGTCCATGTCCCCTCTGGGAAGCAGATGCACATGAGGCAAATAGATGTGGCTCTTTCTGACCAAGAATAAGCATGTTTTCTCTGCCCTTTTTCCCTGCTGCTGCAGGAACAGTCTTAGTAACCGCTCTACCTAAACAAAAAGCCTGAGAACAGAGAAACAATTTGTATCCTCTGAAGGCTTCCCTGAACAATGCTTTCTGAGTGGATGGTGCCAGATGTGCAGAGTAGGGGGAGAACTGACCCTTCTTTCCCATGTTCAGATCCTGTTCTCCCCACTGCCAGATAGACTGGGACAGGAGCTCTGCTTAATTAATCTTCATTTAAAGTATTTCTGTCTCCAGACACCATCATCTGTATTTACCTGATGACAAAGTTCCCTGTACAGTTTCTTAATTACAGGCCTGTTCCAAGGGAATTAATTTGTTGGAAATGCAAAGGGGGCAAGAGAAATCTTTGAAGAGCAGATAGGAAATTTAGGCCAAATCTTTCCCTATTTGGTGAGACAATGTTAGTGCAAATCTGGAAAGCTAGGCAGAGTGCTTCTGCTTGCTCTCCTATAGGAGACACTGGAGAAAACCAAGAGTGAGATTAGTGGCTGCATTTATATCTCCTCCCAAAGACCTCATCACCACATTTGAAACTACTCTGGATTTTTGTGGCCCAGAGCATCTCATGATCTCCTGCTTTCCTGGTGAGGCAGGGAGCAACCAAGTGTGCTGCTTGCCTGTGCTGTCCACAGCTTGTCCCTGTGGCAGGGAAGTGGACAGAGAGCAAGGCAAGGGGGACCCATGCCAAGCTCATGACTTCCCCAGAGGTCTCTGTATCTGCGGTGCCAGCAGGCAGGGGCTGTCTCCTCAAATGACACAGGAGGCTTAGCAGAGGCTGAAGACCCTGCATGCTTGCCCTCCATGCCAGGGCTCCATCCCTGACCAACAGGCCAACAGAGGCTAATGCTCATTCTGCACCTCTACCCCACACCTATCCCATGCCAGGGAGCCCAAACAAACCCTCTGTGTCTGTCTCTCCTCCTCAGTTTGTCCTGTCTGATGGATTTATCCTTTAGCAAATCCCAACTTTCCTAATGCACATTGAAATTTTTCATCAAGTTTCAGAGAGGCTTTATCAAGGATTTGTGCTATCTTCAAATATACTCTTCATTTGCTCTTCAATTTTCAGCTTCTTAATACAGCAAAGGAAAAGCCTCCTCTCCCTTTTTGGCTTTATCACTTAACTGACCAAAGAGAAGCAGGACAAGAGTTGGTTATTTCCTTCCCCTGAACCATTCTTTTCCTCCTACTTGTCTTACAGTGAATTTAAACAGCCATCATGAGGAGAGTATTCAACACCGACTTAGAAAAGCCAAGGGCAATTTGCTGTGGGTGCACTTAACCCAGACATTAGCTCTGTCCCAGGGACTTTGAGGACATTGGAGGGTGCCTCCCTTGTGTCAGCATCCGCAGCTTTGCCATCTATGCTGGGCATGGTTCAGAGACAAAGCAAGGAGGTAACTAATCCCTGGGCAATGCAGGAAAAGGGGCTGGGATAGGGGAGTGCCTCTTTTTCCTTGCAGTCCAGAGTGATCCAGGCTGGCTCTGGTGTTAATCTGATGGACAGAGTCCCTTTGGCCTAATTCCCTTCTCCTCTGCCATGCCCATTTCTGCTTTAATGTCCTGGGACCCCTCTTGCTGCTCAGGCAAAGGGTCGCTTTGTTACCAGAAGCCTTACCATGGTTACAACAGAAGGAAATATTTCATACACAGTTATTCACACAGTTCTGGGGCTCGCAACAGTCAGAGCAGTTTAGGCGAATGATGAAAGAAAGTGGAAAGAGGAAAAGTAATCCAGCATAACCTAAACGCTCCTGTTGGAATTAGATGAGAAAGTCAGATTAGACAGCATGTGACATACACTTCACCCTCTGGATCATAAAAGACTCTTCTCCTTTTGGTCATGAAAGACAAAGAAAGTTTAAATCCACAAGGATAGTGTATTTACTGTCTGCACAGGGTAAGAAGTTCCCTCCCCTCTTCCCTGCATCACTGCAACACCCTGTCTCCCCTTGCTGACCAGTGCTGCTACTGCTGTGAGATCTGACAAGATTAGAGTTCAGGTGGTTTGGCTGCAGGCAGAATAATTCTTCCTTTTATGGAAATTCTTCTGCTTCTCCCCTGACAATGGCCTTCAGATCCCTGCTTAGTAACAGAGGAGATTTTTCTTCTTCTTTGGAGCCCTCACAACAACAATCTCACCCACGTAGAAACCACCCTGTCTTTTGCAAAGAGCCACTGCTCCCAGTTGCCTCACTGCAAGAAGGTTCCAGGTGTTAGAGAGGGGGAAATGGGGTGCACAAGGAAGAAATCTCCCTGCAGTCCCCTTTGCTCATCATGCTGCCAAAGTCACTGGTGTAAGGACAGAGGTGTTAATCTGGGATCTGCTGAGTGAGAAGCAAAGGATTTTCCAAGCCCCCAGATAATTTGGATACAATATTTTGCTGCTTCTTATAGACCATGGCATAATTTGGTGGTACTGCAGCTAAGATTAAAGTTTACTTGCAGAATGTGCCAGTGGTATGTACACCACCAACGATATCTATACTCCTAGAGCCAGGGAGGATTCACTTTCCCATCTGGCAGCAGCTTCACCCTATTTGTTCCTTCACATTATGGTGATGCTTTCCATCAATCTCCCAGCTTCTTCTTTTAAGCTGAGATGAGATTTTATGCTACAGATTCAGAGTTTTTCACTTGAGCACCATCCCCTCCACCTACACCCCAAAATAATACTCATTTAAAAAAAGAAAAACCAGTGAAGGGATCTGACCTGCCTACGTAGGACTGAAATAGCTGTCGTGATTTCAGTTAATTGAAATCATAGATGAGCTGGGGGAAACCAGGACAAAGAAGCAGATGTGATTTGGTAGAATTTGAGACCTGCCGGTATCTGCCATTGGAATGGCAGCTATGGCTTGGCTGTGTGGCACAGAGACAAGAGGCATTTCTGGCATGGGAAGGGCATGAGAGCAGAGGCTACAGACAGTTGCTCTGGAGACTGGACTGCTATGCCCTGCAAGGCTCAGATCAGGAGACTGCTGAGTTCTGATTTGCTGCACCAGTGAAAATACAGGTTGGCTGTGAGACCCTTACAAGGGTACAGGATGCCAGCTGGCTTGCTGGGAGCACTGGTCCAGGATCAGTTCTGAGCTTCAGGGGAGAGAAAAGAGGTGAGGCTTCACACGTCAGAGTTTGGGGAGGAAGCATAGCTCTTTAATGTGATGCAGACAGATTTAGCTCTAGCACTGATTTGGAGAGAAGGCAGCATGTACTAATTCATCAGCAACTGTGGGATATTCTTTCATGTTGCTTGTATTTGAGCTCTGACAAGATCAGAGCTTGAGGGGTAAGGGTGCACTGTGCTTAGGTAAAGATGTTCCCTGGGGCTCAGATGAGGAGTTTCTATGCTGATACATTCTGCTGGTTGACTTGTCCTCCAGGCCAAACTGGAAACTCTGGAGATCTGAGTTTCTATTTATTTGGCAGCAGCACTTGCTTTGCAGGTTCCCTGCCCACACATCACTGCCATCGTGGATGTCTTTTCCTAGTTGTGGAAGGTCCCATTGCTGGGATGAAAAAGCAATTTGGTGACACGGTATCTCAGCTGAATGGTCTATATCACATTATACCCCCAGGGCAAAAGGCAATACCTCTGAACACATTTATGGGACTCTGAAGGATGTAACATTTTGCTAAATGTCTGCTTAGATATGTCTGTACTAGACTACCCTTGGATTCATCCAAGATGTTTTTCCTGTGCCTTTTTAAGTGGAACTAGGAAGTGCCTTTGCACACAGGTCACCAAACAGGCACTCACCACGAAAAGGATTGCTCTGCAGGACAGTGCTCTAGGATGGCTTGCAATGGCAACTCTCAATGCCAAGCACTGTAATGTTGCTGCTCCCATTTGCTGGAGCTTCCAGGGATTTCATTACACGGCACTGAACCCAGCACCATCTCACATGTGTGCTATCCCTACTAACGAACAGCTCAGAGAACCACTTTGAGATTTTTGCTCTGCAAGCTCAGATCCAAATTCATGGTCTCATTTTTGCTCTACCCTGAGGATTACTGGCTTAGATTTCTCCTTGCTTGTGAGCAACATGTGGTTTGAAACAATGCCAAGCAGCACCCCACCAGTTACTCAGCCACCCATTGCTCAACTGTTCATGATTCACTAGGCTGTCAAACAAATTTTTGTCTTTTTCCAGTTCTCCATGTTGACCTCACTGAAACACAGGGGAGTCCTGGCTGCATAACGTGGTTGACCAGGAGCCCTCAGCTACTGACTACCAGAGAAAAGAGCTGAACTGATCTTGGTTCTCAGTGTTGTATGCCTCCACACATGGGGTCCAGTGTATAAAACCAAAAAGAATGGAGTTATAAAAATAGTATGAAATCTAGATGAGAAATGAGGAAATGGAAAGAAAGGAACAATTAAGTGATGAAGCTTAGGGAGCCAAAGAAAAATGTCAAAAAGCTTTAAAAAAGGAGGAAGTTGTTTTAGATCTGCTATAATGCTTTCTGAAGCTCAAGCATTCATGGAAAAGTTTATCATTAAAAATAAATCTTTCTTATTCTGTCATGGTCTGAGATTACTCCTGAATGTTTTCATCCTATACAGCAAGCTTGATGGAAACAATTTGTTGGGTTTCTCATAAAGCCTAAAGTTGTCTCATCTAGAGTTAGATAGGTAAGTATCAAGTATTAAGAATTAAAAATTGTAGGGCCATCTCATAACTAATGGGGAGATCAAATAGGCAAATTACCCTCTCTCCCTATTTCTATTGCCTGCAAAAGGAGACAGCGTGATCTGGTTGCTAACTCTGGCAGATGAATCTGTGCACATGTGCAAAAGGAGGGAGAGGGTTTGGAGGGGAAACCAGGGGAGGATGAAAAGAGAGGGGGGATGGTAAAGTGCTTTTCTGAAGCGTTCAAATTGCTGTCAAGGGGCCAAGAAAGCCTGGAAAGTGGCCCATGCACTTGTGTCTGCAACAGACAGGAGGGTGCCAGATTCCACAGGCCATCAGCTCCTGTGCAACATTTTTCATGGTGCTTTATTCTGGCACTGAAAAGAAGCACTAGAAAATGGTCCAACTCATTCAGAAGTGGTCCCACATGTTTCCTCTATGACAGGAAGGAACGAGAAGAATTGGGCTTCCGCAGTTGGCTCCACACGCTTCTCTTCTTTTCAGTGCCATCCCTGTTGCCCTTTGCTGCAGATGCATGGAGTGCAGGCAGGTCAGAAGCTCACAGTTTCCTCGCTTTCTCTCTGTGTCTTTCTCCCTCTCTCCCCCTTCTCTCCGTCTGCTTTTTTTCCCCTTTCCTTCCCTTTTCCCTGTTGGCAGCAAAATAATGTCTTGTCTCTGAGTAACGTTCATGGTGTATAATTTTAGAGCCTATAAATAGATGACTGTTATTAACAACAACAACAAAAAAAGACTTCCTCATATTTTATTCCCTAAGCATTAACCAAAACATTTCAGATGCAGAGGAGCCACTCACAGTGTAAAGTGCGTGGTGTCCAGCTGAATGGCCAGGTCTCTTTCTCCTCTGATTTCTCACTCAACTTGTTCCACCCCTACTCTTTATCCTGTCCTCCCCTCCAGCTTTCCCTTTTCCCTACCCTTGCCCCACCACGAAGTCCCTTCTCCACCATGTGGAGCCACCACCTGCCTCCACCACTGTGCTCTCTGCTCCTTGGCCCTGAGGTCTCAGCTGGAGCTCTAGCCCTGGCCAAATCACAGTGAAGTTCCTGCTTGAACAGAAAAGCAGGAAAGCAAGAGAGAGGGAGGGAGAAAAACCCAGGCACAAGAACTTGCAGCCAGGAGCCACGCTGTAAAGAACCAAAGCCTTGAGGCTGAGCCCCAAATCCAGACCTAAAGTCTCACTCTTCATGTGCATACCCTGCTCTGCCTACAGCAATGCATTTCCTGCACATGACCTCCTGTGCAATGGACCTGGCTTGTCTGTGTAAGGTGCCTGGGCAACAACAGCAAATCATTGCCACTTCTTCTTCAAGGTTTTTCCAAACTTAATGGCACCTCTGACCTTCCACAAATCTGTGGAAAGTGTTCCCTTTTTATCTCTCCCAGGAGCTTTGTTTTCTCTCTGTGTGTCTCTCTCAGCCTTTGTCCTCTGCAGCCACCCACCTGAGTGCTTTCCCCAAAATCAGCCAACCCTCCCAGGCCTTGGGGAGGTCCTTTAGAGGCCAATTTGTGGTGCCAAGGAGGAGCAGACAGTGGCAGGAAAGCTAGAAAACAGGAGACATCTCCATGTCAGGGGCAGTAGTCACCTAAGGGGACCCCAGGAATGTGCAGGCACATGGTAAGGGCAGCTGGAAGAGGACTGGGGAATGTGATGGGCTGCCTGGGGGTAGAGGGTAAAATGCATTTACAGGCTAAGCTCTGCAAGGTGGCTGCCAGTGTAGAGTAAAAGTGGCAGAGGGATGTTCCCTTTGCAAGCTCTAAAGAAGGGATGGAGTGACTAGGCTGGGGAGAAATAGGACCAAGGGTGCCTTGTGTTTCCATGATGCCTTGCACGCCCAGGAATCTCATGGGAAACACATACACTGTGCTCCCCTGAGACCCTTGTTGGAGATATGATCAGGGGCTGATCTCATCTCTTGAACCAAGCCAGGACACACACACAGTGCAGCAGCAATAGTCACAGGGAGGCAGCTTGAAAGGCCAGTCCTAGGAAGATGCATCAGTGCAGCACAAGGCTGCACAGTCCTTGGAGATTTGGATTATTGTGTTTCTGTTTCTGTTTTAAAATAATATTCTGGACCCTCAAAAGATTTTTACAATAAGAATAGTGCAGCCTTTTTATTTTTTATCTATGTTTTGTTGTACATTTGTGTATTTCTCTGAGTTACAGGATTTAGCATCCTGCAGTCTAGCCCTGAGCTGCCTTCCTGGGCTCTTGAATTTTAATGCAGAAAAAGAAATCTTGTGGAATAACTGCCAGAAATAAAACATTGAGTCACTTTTAACATGGAGGACAGGGGGTTCTCTCCTCTCTACCTCCAAACATGGGTGGAAGAAGCCACAGTCCTGAGACCAGGCTCTTCATCTTTGCAAGTGGCATCTTTTGCAAGAGACCCTGCTGCTGGGTACTGGGCATGGCATGAGACCTGGGTGCAGACTCCAAGCTCCTCCTGAAGCCCAGGCAGCTCTGACAGACATCTTTTTTACCCTATGAGCTGAGGGTGGACTTCTAAATGTGTAAAGAAATCTGAGCAGTCTCAGTGGAACCCGTTCCAAGGGGTTCAAAGGGGTAATAAAAAAATTGCACTAAGAGCAAATTAAAAAATTAAAACAAAATGTTCCAAGTACAGCTGTGGTAGCAGCTCAGCGGGGACTGGTCTGGATTCCTGTCTGGAGATTGGCCTAAAGATAGTTTTTCCTAAGATGATCTGGCCTTTTGACTTGGTATAGATTCACTGTCTTTTGCATTTAGACAACTGCCTCAGCTTTCAAATGTCAGCTCTGACTCCTGCATTGTTCTCAGTGAGGAAGAGTTTCAGTACATCTTGTGAGGAGGGAAGATATTCAGAAAGCAATAATGCTTGGGTTTGGAGAAGTGTCCTATGTGACAAGTTTAGACATGCCTTTAACAATTTAGTGTTCCCGTGCTGGGCTCTGTGTGTGTGCTCTGCTTGCATTTCTGCCTTTCAGATGCCTGTGAAAACTCATCTGTCAGTGTGATATATCATAGGTTATTTTCACGCAGAGGAGTTGCTTTATTTGACTAAGGGCAGATATTAATGTGCAGTAGAGATACCGCAGCATCTTCTGTTACTGCTGATCGCTGGGCTGTAATAACTAATTGTGTGGATGCTAATGGCTCATGACAGATGGGAGATAAAACATCTCAGTTATCATCACCATGAAAGTGCATCTGCACAGCTTTTCCACTGGCCACAGAAGCTCGATACAGCCAGGCTTGCTGGGCTGTTGCCCCAGTGCCACCAGATGTAACTGCATTTCCACCAGGGTTGGCAGAGCAGGTAGCCTGCAAAGGAGCATTCCTTCAAAAGCCATGGATGGCTCTGCTGGCATCTGGAATTTTGCAGAGTGATCTGCTGCAGTCACCTGGACCCACTATGCTGCATGCCTTAATTGCATTGAAAACTGTACTGATTGTTGCAGTCACATGAACTCCTCCACAGCCTGTCTAAAAGGCCCCATTGATATTTACCTGTCCACCTGTCTTTCCACCTGTGTGAGCCCACCCAACTACAGCATCAGCATCCCACTGCATATGACAGATACGTAGGTAAAATCCCCTTGGAAAACACAATTAACTGGATAAAACCAAGAGAA
Organism: Petroica traversi; assembly: GCA_025920805.1. Taxonomy (NCBI): domain Eukaryota; kingdom Metazoa; phylum Chordata; class Aves; order Passeriformes; family Petroicidae; genus Petroica; species Petroica traversi. Next base: position 6,010,052 of record JAHLSL010000059.1, read on the forward strand.
CGTTACTGCCTGGAAGCAGTAAAAGTAAATCAATGGAAGTCCTAGTGTTCCACATGAGCTATTTTACCTCTGAAGACTGTGGGCCATGCAGGAAGATCATTAACATTCCCCGGTGACAAGTCAACAAGTGCAGAATTGACAAATTCCAGCCTCAAGCCTTGGTTTTGCATCCCAAGAGGTGACATTCAGGTGGGAGGACGTAAGAACAAGGTCTTTTAATTTTGGGATCTAACCCCCTATATGTAAAATCAGGGCTCCTGGTGGCTTCCAGTTACAAAACCTGAGCCTCTGTAGCCTGCACATGGGTCATCCACACAGGCACAATTCTGGAGGGAACCAAGGACCACTCTGTGTCAATGGCCCTTAAGGATGTTTTCTAAAACGCATCATCCCCAGTTGTGATGCAATTCTACAGTGAGGACAGGGCCATCTCCTCCCTCTGCTCCAGGGCCAAGGGTCCCTGGGTGGTGCCACCAGCTTCCTGTGTGGAAGAGGTGGTATGGCATAGAGAATTCTGGTGGCAAAGCAGTGATGCCAAAGTACCTCTGAATGGTCACTGAAACACTGCTGACACCTGTTTAAAAGTAGTGTTTAAAGGAGCCAGATGTTTTTGTGGGCCTGTAAACAGGGCAGGATCCCTACGGGAATTCCAAGGAGAAAACATGAGAAAAAAGATTGGAAAAAGAAGGGATGAGAGGGAAGTTAAGAAAGGGAGGAGAGAAGAAAACATGATAGAAGCAGAAGAGAAAGGGAACAAATAGGAACGAGAGAAGGAAACTAAGGCACATAAGTTTATTTACACCTTGGGGTCCTTTTCTTTTCCACCTTGGTGGACTCAAAAACTTTAAAACTGCTTTTTAAAGTTGCCTCTCTCCCAGCAGTGAGGTGACACAGGTGAGATGATGGGGAAGGGAGAAATATCAGTGTGGGCTCTGGGCATCCTACCTGTCCTGCTCTCCTTCTCCTCCTGTCCATGGACAGAGCTGGAGTGACTGTGTGCACACCCAGCATCACATTTAGCACATGGCTGATGCTTGTACGGGCCATGACTTCTCCACCCTTCTCCTCTTTGGCTTCATAGTCACTCTTGCTGGGCATTTCTGAGCAGAGAGGATCTGAAACATGTGGCAGAAGGAGGCCAGTGTGAGAGATGCTGAATCTGGACCTATTTTTTTTTGACAAATCCTCCATCCCACCACTGAGCTGAGGGCTGTTGAAGTGGTGTTGAGTATGCAGGGTTCCTCTTCTCTCTGAACTGTGACAAGCTGGCATCCCATTTTGATTTGTCTTATCAGCAGAGGATCTGGATGCCTCTCCAGAGCTCATCTGAACCCACTCATTTCTCTTGCCTGATAAAATTTCTGCCTGAAATTAGACTGATGAGAGTGCTTGACTGACACCCTGGGAGACTCACGTTTCCCTTTCATCGCTCCTCCAGATAAAAGCTCCAGCTGCAGCAGAGCAAAGGTAATCTGCAGCTCTCCTGGCTGACCATTTCTTGGAGCAGGAAGGAAGTTCATTCTCTGTTCTAGTGAGTCCTTTGCCTTCTGGGGTAAAGTTGTCAGCAAAAAAGGGAATTGGATTCAGTTTCTGGATGCCCATGGTAAGTCACAGCATCAACAGGAACATGAGATGACCATTTCTCACTGGGCACTACAATGGCATTTTGTCTCTAACTGTATGAACTGCAGGTGAAAGGCTCCCAAGTATTATCACCCCAGCCTGTTTCACCCTTTGACCCAGGAAGAAATAGTTGAACTTCAGCTAGACAGAGATCTATCTATGAACTGTGCCCATTTCTTCCTGCAACCAGTCACACTGGTAGGTTTCCAGCCAAGGTACAGAGCTCATAAATTACTGAGACACCAATAAATGACTCAATGATTTTAGAGTGACTAAAATGAAACATATCTTATTTATGTTAATGAAAATGACTGACATCTTGAAGAATCACTCACTGCCTTTCTGACTACATACATTCAGCAATCATTCAGCCACAGCTAAATGCAGCTACCTCTGGGATGGATTGTGTCAGATGCTTAATAATGTCTGGAAATGCAGCAAAGACGTATGGAAGTAAGTAAAAACAACACTTTGTATGGAAGCCAGTAGGGCGAACCCGAGGTAGACAGTGTATAGCAACAAACTAGGATCTAATGAGATTCTAACCTTCCTTTTGAGCAGTGCTTAACGCTGAAATTGCAGGACTTTGCTGTTAGGAAGATGGGGAATGAACTCTGTCACCACTGGGGGTCTTGTGAGGCTATTGCATGCTTACTTTATGTGTGTAATGGTGGCAGCTTTGCATTCAAATGAGGCTGAAAATGCTCCTGTAAAATGCTTGGTTTGTACAGGCACCCAGCAATTGCAGGTGCTCTTTCAGAACTGGGCAGGTGGGAATGCCTCTGTGCTCTGCTTCTGCAAACCTGAATGAGCAGGCACTTGGCTACCTATGTCATTCAAAGACAGTATATTGCATATCTTCCCTGTCTGCTGTTACTCACAACTGCGAAACAAAGAGAAAATTAAAGGTTTTACCAAGTAATTAAGAGAGACGTTTATGGGTTTGCTTTCAAGTCACTTTTGTGAGTGCCACCTTAGTAAAGCTGTATATTACTGCAAGCTAAAACAAAGAATGTTGCTTGGTGCATGTGCATGAATAGCACTGCAGGTGCCAGAGTGGGTGGGGGAGAGCTGGGAGGGACGTCTTCATATGAGGTCAGTTACACCCCTAAGTATGAAGGAAAGGGCTTTAGATGTTTGGGAGGTATAAAATTACTGTAGCACTTCCCAAGTAAAGGCATTTCACACCATTTCACACAGCAGAGCATGGCTGGGAGATGCAGGTGTTGAAGGAACAGAACCAGAACATAAATCCAAGATTTTCATGTATAAATGGGAATTAATGTAGGGAGGCAAAAGGGACTTTTCTGTGCCTGCTGCTGGAGACTGCAACACACAGGTCCCTGTGGAACAGATGCTCTGTTAGACCCCTCAACAGACCACTGGCAAAACTTGCACTCCCCAAATACAGTCTCATCTTCTCCAGCTCTGCCCCACAGCATTAGAAAAGCTCCCTCTAGAGTAAGGCAAAAAAACGAACCCACCTTGCCCTCTCCAGGAAAAAAAACAGGATGAGAAACAGCTGTGGATGCATTTTGTCTTTTCGAGTCTGAGAGCAAGGAAATGGCTGCTGCCCCAACACCACGCTGAATTGAGGGAGAACCCAGCAATGCTCACAGAGGTGCCTTCCCAAGGAGAAAGATGCAACCATTTCCCCTGAAACGACTCACTGACTGCAGCACACACTCTGGATGGATATATACAGCTGCTTTAAAGCAAGCTCTCTCCTCTTTGTATGTTAATGCCTTTTGCTCAGCAGATGCTCTCTGGAGCATGCAGTGTATACTGAAGGGTGCAGACCATGCTGCAAATCACAGGGCTGTAAGTGTGTGTGTAACTTACCTAGCATGCTTGCCTTTCCTAGCTGCACATGGTGTACCAGGCCAGCCCCTGGCCCATTTCCCCCTCCCTGACACACGCAGGAATCTCGGCGCAGTTACAGATTCCCAGGAGCGGCTGTGCTCCCTTCACACCCTGCCTGCAGAGCACGTCCAGAGGGGTCCATCATGCAGAGCTGGCAGGGCTATAAGTCAGGAGAGGGAAAAGGAAAGAAAGGGAGGGGAGGAGAGCTCCGGGAGATGCAGTGCTACCCGGCTGCAGTACTCAGCCACTTCTTGGTTTGCAGCTCAGGCTTCAGCTTGCACAGATTTATCACCTCTAGTCTGCCCAAAAGGATTGTAGGGGAGACAACTGGTAATAATTAAGACAGCCAAATGAAGGTAGAGACAAGAGGCAGAGGAGCTGGCAGAAAGAAATGTCAGTCCAAACAGGGTAGCAGGGTCCTTGGCACACTGTCTTTCTCGATCATCCCATCTCTTTTGCACCCATAAGAGCCAACATGCTGTCTGTTCTCTGGCTCAAAGATGAACAGCTTTAGCTCTGCAGGTACTGTGGTGGGAAAACAAGTCCTTGCCTAATTTTTGGTTGTCTTGGAATCCCTCCCTCCCCACCCTGGATGAGACCACAGTCATCCTGACAGTCTGAGAACTAGGGGCAGCATCTTGGCTGCATCATGGCTCAGTATCTTCAAGTGAGATAGCACGGAAATTTTAATGCACAGGAATCTTGACACCCAAAAAGCCCACTGAAACTCAGGCTATGTTGGGTCAAACGCAGCCATCTGACACCAGCTTAAAAAGAAATGCAGTAAGTGAGGCAACTCAAATGCAGTGGACCGTAAAGATCACATTGCCTAATAATGGGTGTGATAGAGGTAAGAAGGAAACAGTTTGGGAATTAGATGAAGTTCTGCCTCACTACTTCCCAGATGCCTTGGTTTTTCCTCATGCCCTACGTACTGTTCCCCAAGAGAAGACAAGACCAGGCTTGGGGATACTCAATTTAAAAGTATCAAAAACTAGTCTTCTCCTTTTGGCAAAAGGATCAAGGTTTGCTTTCAGTATCAGTGCTTTCATACTCATTTACTCCTGATTTACTGTTCAGGAAAACAAATCTGGGATGTGAACACTGGTGCCAGTGTCACCTGCATTTGCAAGGGAGGAACTGAACATGGTCTTCTTGCTCAGAACATTTTCTGTCCTCCTTTCCCCCAAGTCAGCAGTGTGCTGTTAGTTGGCTTTTGAGTGAGCCACAGGAGTCATCCTCCTGAGCCAGAGACTGCTCAGCTGCTGCCTCTGAACTGTAGCATCTCCTTCAAATTAGAGCCAGTGCTCCTATTTCCACGTACCTTATCGTGGCCAGGGAAGCATTGCAAGATTGTCCCTGTGAGGTCTGTGTTTTCTGCAACACCTGAAGGTGCCCAGCCAAGAAGGGGCCATTCTTTTACATCTCTTGTTCACACTTGGGATTTAGGTCTGCAAGCTTTTCCTGCTGTTCAGACATTAAGTAACTGAAAAACCTGGAGAAGGCAGCGAGGTAGGTGGTGTGGGGAAGGAATTTGTGCTGGAGTCAGAGGATAATATATATTTTAAGACCACAGGGAAGCTGTAGGACATATGACCTTTAGTAATCTCCTTGCTTTCAGGCTCCTTTCCTCCCCACTGAGATCCTCTCTCAACAGTTCCCCAGGGGATTTCAAGCATTGCTATTATATATAATTGCACAAAAAAAGGAGAACGCTCTGGCCCATGAAAGGAATAAGAGGGATAAACTAATTAATTCCAGGCCACAGAAGTGGAAAAGAAAGCAAATACTTGGCAATTAATCAGGGGCAGCTGAGCCCTTCTCTCCTATCAGATATGGCGGAAAGTGCTAATTGCAGAAGATAAGCCACACAGTGGGACGCATGAAACTGCCTCTGAACTGGGGACAAAAATAACACATTCAGCTGCCAGTACACAGAGGAGAAGGAGGGGGAGCAATGGACACCTCAATCACCATCACCACAAGTTGTAGTGCGGGAGCAGCACATTATAAAGGGCCTGGGCTGCTCAAAAGGATTTGGGAAGGGCTGAAGAACCAAGGAAGTAGGGATCTGGAAGGGAGATTTGACTGTGAAATAGTCCACCTCTCTGTGCATCTCTCCTCTCATCTGTGAAATGGGATTTATGGTTCTGTCCCTGGGCTGGCTGAGGCCAGAGAGTATGAGATCCTGAGAAGAGCTTGTGAGAATCCTCATGAATCCCCCAGTACGCCTGGCTTCAGCAAGGCTCTGCAAGGCCAGCAGAGAAGCTCTGGCTCTCGGGCAGGCAGTGTGGCAGTGAGTTTGGTAGTGTAGTAGTGAGTCTGAGGTGTGCAGCAAGCATGGGGCAAGCATCAGGTTGGCTGCTGTTGCTTGTGTTTGGCTTCACTGGGTTTGGCTTCTGGCTGAGGCACTTTCAAAGGGGATTTTCCAAAGTCTTTAATCACTTCAAAATGAAGATAGTGTAGATGACAGTGAGGTTTAGAGGTCCCAGTTCAGCACTAATTTTAAGCATTAGAGCTTGGGAAATTCTTATTATGCTTCTCTCTGTAGGAGAAGCAAGAGAAGCAGGAGAAGCAGGAGAAGCTTTCATATCTCCATGTTTCATATCCATGGAAGTGTTAAGGGCCAAACTGGATGGAACTTTGAGCAATCTGGTCTAGTGAAATGTGTCCCTGCTTATGGGATGATCTTCAAGCCAACTCTTCCAACACAAACCATCCTATGACTTTATGACCTGAGAAAACCAGGATGTTTCAGTGACTTGGAAGACTGGGAAAAGACTCTTGGCATCTGAACCCTTCTCACTAGTCATCTTGCCTGACCCTGACCACTCTGCCCCTACTGCAGAATATAGGTTGCCTTCTCAGATGCAGGAGTTGATAAAGCATTTAAAAAGGGGTCAGTAACTCATTTGGGAAAGGGATGTGGTTTGGGACCTCTGTATGCAGTGATGTTTGAGGCCTTTTATCTCCATCTCTTCCTACCTGAAAGCCAAATGCTCAGGAACAGCCACAGCGCTTCACTTGGAGGCCTGTTAGCAATCCTCACCTCTTTGATGTTCCTCACTTAGCACACAGAGTCCAATTACATACACAGACTAACAGGCATCATCTCTTTGTTCCTTGGAGGATGCAAAGAAAAGCACAGCTCCCTAAATCTTATGGGTTGTTGTTGGTTTTCTTCTTCCAAGTGCTCAGATTCCCTGGGGACATGTCTTTTACATCAGACCCGGAGGGGACTGATTACCAAATTGTTATGCATGCTTTATTCCTGCCAGAGCCCATGAAAGTTGGACATTTGCAGTGATGCCTGGGATGGCAAAAGGCTCTGTGGAAAACTACATGTATAAACCCCCCTGATGGGAGTGTAAATCTGGAATAATTCCCCTTTAGCTTCACTAGCCACCGATTTACATCTGTGCTAAGAGTAGCTTGGCCCTCCCCAATAATTCAAGGCATAAATTCTGTGTAAATAGGCTTCCTACCTCGGCAGCACGTTTTTGCCTCTTGCTTGGGGAACTAGGAGGGTCGGCAGTGCTCGGGGCAGCTTTCCTGCCCTGCTACTGTCTGTGCCCGTGCGCAGAATCAAACATGATCTGGCAGCTGCTGCAGCAGCCCTTGTATTTTGCTGTCCTATTCCTCCTAGGATTTCAACACATTTGCATTCCTCCTGCTGAAGATGAACTGCAGGCTTCTTCTCCAACAAACCTTCATTTAGGGGAGCAGAATTCATCAATATTTCATGCTGAAGGGGGAGAGGAATATGTTTATGTGCATATATACTCTTAGAGAAGGAAAAGGTTAGTGCAGAGAAAAGAAGCAGTTAAAGCAGAGGAAGGAAAGAGGGAGGTTTAAAGGATCCATGCCTTCATTTTTTTGACCTCTCTTTGGTTATGCATAATCCTTAGGAAAGGAAAAATCCATGTGGCATTGAAGAATCCCTTCTTAATAATTATTTTATTTGTAGACATCAGTATTGGCAGTATTTCATGACAGCCAGGTAGAGACTGCAGATCTAGATAGGTGAAGGGAGAAGGAGAGACAACAAATGACATGGAGAGAACAAGAGACAGTGTGAGTGAGTAAAACACGTGCACACATGGACTGGGGGGATTTTCAGCAGCAAGGCTCCTTCTGCTAAAGCCCTGCAGTCCTTACTCAGCATAATGTGGCTAGTCGAGTGAATACGATGCTTTTAAAAGTCTCTGGCAGCTCTTTTATTAAAAGCTTGACCGCGAGGCTGGGTTATAAATAATTTGATATTAAACACACATGTCAAAGAAAAGGGTGGTGAGGGAGGAAGATTGTTTTCAAGCCACAGAATAATTATTCGGGTGTATAATTTTAGCTCCAAGCTTCTTGGGGGATGAAGAGGCAGCGCAGGGTGAGGGAATGGTGAAGAGTAATGGTTTCAATATCAGGCAAGGCTGCGTTGGTGCTGGCTGCAGCACAAGGTGGGGCTGCCAGCTGGCTGAGGTGCTCCCATGTACTGCACAGGCACAGGCTCTGCTGCCTGTATTTTACAAAATGGGCTCAGAAATAAGTGTCTGAGCTTTCACTCACTGTCACAGAGCCTGTGTGTGCTGTGTACCTCTATCTACCCTGAATTCACATACGAACATACACACAGAGGGTTCACACCTGGGTCTAGCCTGTACACACACACGCACATGTCTGTGTGCTGCAGATGCTGAAGGAGGCTCTTCCTGCCAGGATTGCTGGTGATCTGCATTGCAAAGGACAGGCTAAAAGGTTAAAAGTATCTCCTGGGATGCAAATATTCCATGTGGGACTGTGGGGAAGGACACAGACAGTAGGGATGATGAGCAGCCTTCAGAAGTTTGCTGTGGGAGGGAGGAAACTGTGGGATATGCAGTGAGCATCCACACTGGCATGCTCCGAGAGGGTTTCCTTGCACCTGCATGCAGGGAGCCCAGCTCACTCCCTGATCCACCTCCTGCCCCCACAGGGTGGGGTTACTTGAGCCTCTCTTTCAGCTGGTTCAGTGTGACATCATGCTTCCCCAGCGCTGCGTGGGGCTTCTTGCCAGGGACAGCACTCACCTGCACGCTGCCCAGTGCCTCCCAGCTGTTTGCAGCAGCTGGCTGCCTTCTGCACAGCCCAAAGCGCTGGGTGCACGGTTACCTTAGAAACTGCTTTTCCTCTTCTTCCTGCTGCTGTGCATTGGTTAACTGATGGGAACAGCAGGAAGAATGCAGGCTTCTGCCTCCAACAGGCGGAAAGACACATTGCTCTGCAGACTGGCCTTATTTCTCTCTATAAAGGTGCTCCTGGCTCTGCTGCCAGAGTGAAAAGCCCTAGTTTTCTGCCATAGTTTGGCCAAGGTGACAGTGGAGGAGGATGGGCTTAGAGTTTTTGGGGTGCTGGATACCATTGTGGATGCTCTTGTCTGTAAGGCATTCGTTTCTAAACTTGGGCACACACTTTTAACTAAAATTGGATTAACTGAATAAATAAACACACTAAGCTTTATGTTAAATAAATGTGACCTTCATACTTCTACAACATAGAAACATTTCTCCCTTGCCTAGGGTTTTTGGATTGCTAGAATGGGATGAAGACTCAGATTTGCTCTTAGATGGGCGTTCATAATTCATACCTTACCATAAGGCTGGTAAGATAATCAGTGTTTATGACCTTGGAACTGAAAGGTTTTTTAACCCCACTGTAATGACAGGGGCAACAAATATCGCCTTCTGAAATATGCTGGTGGATCTCAGTCTGGTTTCCAGGTAGGAAGAATGGGACCATATCAAACTACCACTTAATAACTAAATGCAGTATCAACAGGACTGGAAAAGCAGTGAGCAGTTGATCAGTATTCCTCACTAGCTCTAAGCAGAAGTCACCTTAGATTTTTTAGAAAATGGATGAATAAGCAAAAATATCTCAAGCCCATCTTGTGCTCTACTGACATTCTTATTTCATAATTATCTGAAACGGATTTTAAACACAAATATTAACTACCTGATTTTAAATTTTTTTCACTGGCTCATTCACCCATGGGATTGGGAATAGGTGTCCATGGAGTCTGGGGAGCTGCAGGAAGAGGAGAGTGGTGCCATTTTGCAGAACACTTGATGCATATGGATCACATGTGGTAAGAAAATTGGAGGGTGGGGAGCCCAGTGCAGAGCTGTTTGCTTGTTGCAGGTTGGGATTTTATGTTTGTTTGCTTTGTGGGTGTTTTCTCCCCCAGGACCCTCGAGCAGATTTCAGCTTCTCCATTTTAGCTACATGTGGCTTCAAATACCGTGAGCGTTTGTGTGGCTCAGTGTTCAGGGAAAGACTCCGGATCATTACTGTGAAATGTGTTTGATCTCCTCTCGCTTTCCCATTTGAAATGGAAATAACTGCTCTTGTTAGCTCCTCAGGTCCCCAAGTAATCGTCCCACCGGTTCCTTCGGCAGACTCCCTCCTCCTCCACCACACAGGAGAGCTAATGATTAGCCTACTCCACCTCAGCAAGAGGTTTTTTTCCCTTTCTCCCAGTGTCATTTCGATCCAGATTTGATAATGCCTTGTTCTTCCTGCTGCCAGCAAGCTCCTCTTTTCAGTAGTCCCCACTTTTGCCCTCCTGCCTCTCAGGGTTTGCTTAGCTTTGGCACCCCTCAGAGCAGAAACACAATTTCCTCCCTTTACACAGTGACTCTCAGGACTGTATGAAGAAACAAGACATTGCCTGGAAATCGACTCCCCTGTCTTTTCACTCGGGTCTTCCCTTCACTGGCACAACTGGTTGAAGGTGGTCCTTTTTATTGATGGTTGGTTGGTTGGTCGGTCATCCTCTTCACTGCCTTTTTGTCTCGCAGCCAGAAATTGTTTGGCAGTCCCAATTACTGTATTACTCCAGCTCAGGAGCATGGAGAGGATGTGTTTGTGTGTTAATCTCTCCCACTCAGGCAACCTTTCAAAAGAGGTCCCCTGCTACAACTGCAAGCCAGGGAAAGAGAAGGGAATGAGTTTGTGGTGCTGGAGAAGAACAGCTTGACTTTCCCATCATAATTTTTTTAGAAATCTGTCGCAGCATTTGAAAATGCCTAATGCAAAAAGGACCACCAGTTTCTCAATTTCTGTAGGGCTCCCCAAAAGGAACACTTTATCCCTCTAGTGTCATCTGCTTCCCGCCTCATGATCACCTCTTTGCTTTTTCTCTCACTAGTCCCTTCTTCTTTTCCTTTCCCCTCACAGTCCTCCCCCACTAGGCTGCTGGACATGCTTTCTGCAGTATCCTTGGCTCCCATGGTATGAGAGATCATCGACTAGGGCACAGGCACTCAGCAGCCTGCAGCCTCCAGCTTCACAGCAGGTCCTTGGGCTGCCCATCAGCATGGAGGAGCAGCAAAGGGGCTACCTCAGGCACAAGGGTGCCTGCTGCAACCCAAAACCCCCAAATTCACCTCCACAGAACAAAACTAACTCTGCTCATGAACACCCTCTTGTCTGAAACACAGAAGAAAAATGAGCTGTGAGGAAGGGAGACAGCAGAGGGAAAAAATGGAAAAAAAAAAAAAAAAGGAAAAAAATCTCTCTCCCTGTTTTTGTTTGGCAGTGTAGCAAGGCAGCAGATGGGCAGCCAGCATCCCGTGGTCCTGGCAGGCACAGACCAGCCGACCCGTGCTGCATCCCCAGCACTTGTTCACAGCCAGGCAGGGTCAGGCCCCCTGCTCCCCTTCGGGGCCTGGAGAGCGCTGATGCTCAGCGAGGCAGCTTGTGACTGATGCCTCCTCCCTGCTGTGAGGTCCTGGCTGCATGTAGCATCCTTCTCCTAATGTGGGAGATCATTACCGCCTTAGTCCCCTCCCGACACAGCCCATCTCTCCCGGGGCAGGGTTCTCCCTTTCTCCAAAGATGGGGATGCTTACCTGTCTGAAGTACCTGTAAAGATCTGCACACTGCATGCACATGGTGCTGTTTCACATGCAATATTCTTTCCTACTCGGGGTACACACCGACTTTCCTGACTCTCTGGTTGTTGAAAACAAGGCCCCAACAGCCATTTCTAGCAAACAGAGAGTCAATTTTTTGAAAGAATATGGTCATTTATTCTTTTTCCACGGCTTTGAATACTCTGTCCTGCTGGTTTCACTCTAAGCAGGTGTTCCTTGCTCTGGTGGCATCAGGTGTGATGGTCCTTCCCTCTACAGCTCGCCTGCGGTGGGATGATGAGGATGGCAGACCGGACGGCTGAGGCTCAGCACGTGGGGATGAGGCCCTGGATGCTTCCCCGGGAGTCGGAGCCGCCGAGCACATCGCTTCTCGCATGCTCGCTGTGCCACGCTTGCCAGATGAGTTCATCGGAGCTCGCTTGGGCTGCCCCTCCGGTCCCAACCCAAGCCGATAATTGATGCAGTAATCCTCTGGATTCCCTCATTAGCAGCCGCTAATGGCCGGCGCGTTAGCAATGAGCAGCGCGAGCAGGACCGATTCAATTAAGCCTCTAATAAACCCATTGTAAACGGCACTAACCGCGGAGTTCAAAGGCAGGATTACAGAAACCCTTCCCAATGGCTTGTGACAGCAGACGGGGCGTGCGGCTCGCTCTGATTAACTGCGGCGGGCTGAACGACCTTCTTGGAAACCCGTGGCACTGACTGGTGGGAAGACCAGGGGACGTGAGGAAGGAGGCAGGCCAGGCTGTGATTTCTGCTCTCCGCCCGTCGGAGCCTCCCCGTCCCTCCCCAGCTCCAGCCCGGCCGTGCTGGGGCAGCGACGCTCGGTGCGGGCGGGCAGCGCCCTCGCCACAGCCGGGCACGCACAGGCGGCTCTGATGGAAGCAATGAGGAGCTCGTATTCACAAACAAACCGTGGGGTGGATAAAACTAGCACTGGGAGGCAAAATAAACAATGGGGAGTCTTCCACTGACTGATGAGTGGAACGAGAGAGGTTTGCATTTACAAGCAAACCAAAGGTCTGCTGATAAATAAAATTGAATATTGGAAGATGAAAGAAACAATGAGAAGAACCATAAATTCCATAAGGAATTCCGCTGAGTGACACAAGGGTAGGACAAAGCTGGGAGAATTATACATTAGAGGGGGGTCTTAGGTATTAGGCGTTTTCAGAAAGTCTGTGCCTCTCAAATACCTCAGCCAATGGGGAAAGAGTGAGGGACATGAGGCCGGGAAATTGGGATAAAAAGGAGGCTGCGTCCTCCAAAGATTTGAGAGACCCCAGGGGAAATGCCCCACAGCCCTCCCTTTATTCGAATAAAGTTACAGGACTCCTCTTGTCTCCTTTTTGGACATAAACGTCTGGTTTTTGAGGATCAATTTTCCTCACACTGAGAACTGCTCAAGAGCACATCATGGTTTCCTCGCACACTTAATTTGAAGTGACTTGGCAGGTGATTTCCATAGATAATTTGTGGCCTGTCACTCACCCAGAAGACATTGCAGTGAACAGGACTAGGCAGAAATGTCTCACTGAAAACTTCACTTCAGTAGTTGTGGGGTTTGTTCCTTTGTTGTTCTACTATTCCCTGGATAAAAGTTGAATAAATCTTGTAAAATTCCTTTTTGAAGAATGTGAGATAAGAAAACTTAAATATGAAAAAAATTAATTTCAGTAAATGCCGGGATTGCATTTGAAAATATTTTTTTTTGTTAGAGGTTCTTCTTCACTACTTTTTTCACATTATTTATGATGTGAAGATTATACATGCTGACATCATCAGAACTTATTTAAAAGCTATAAAAAGGACCAAAACTTGAAAATTAAATTAAAAAGGAAAAAGAGAACTGAATGCATGATTTTGAAATGTTTAAGTAGTTGAGACATTACCAAGTCCCACTTCTTGGGAAACACTGGCATATTCATTTAAATTTCTAATTGTTGTAATTAATTTAATTCTGCATTTGCACTGATTACACGGGACAGGTAGGCCACATAATAGGTCTTTCTTCCCTTGTTGGATATGTGCAATTCCTGGAATCAAGTTTCTCATCTAAATCCTGACTACAGAGGGTCTGAAATTTCTCTTATCACATTCCCTTTAGGACTCATTTAAACATTGCTGGTTCTGCAAACACACTCATTGTTGAACTCACATCCTAGAAACCTTATGAAAATGACCACAGATGGGGTACTAACAAGCAAAATGATTTTATAATTGAAATTAAAGATTCCAGCTGATAATTTTTTGCCTTATTCTTTTCCCCCCATGCTTTCTTTGGTTTTGCAGGCTCCTGGTTCTACAGCCTTCCGGACTTTACATTACCTTGCAGACCCACCTTGCATGAGCCAGAGCTCAGGCAAACACAGAAGGAGCCCAGGGCCATGTGCATGGCCGAGGTCTCAGCCTTTGTCCAGGCTCACTGGCTCACAGCCATGCTGTCTGCAGGGTCTGATCTGATGGGTTCAACTGTAGGGTTTGCCCAGCCCTGCCCAAGGAGGAGCTGTTAGCAATAAAGAGTACACAGGCTTGATTTGTAGTCAATCTCAAATGCTTCTGAATTAATTGGACATTCTCTCTTTGCAACCCAGGGATTCCAATATCTCTTATGGGCATGGGATGTAAATGCATCATCATACAGTTCTCCTTCCAGCTTTGATAATACAATCACCTCTGGACAATTCCCAGTACACAGAGTTTGGAAGAGCTGATAGCACTTGGTGAACCTGCTCTGGCTGGGATTTCAAGGTAATGACTTCTTGACACCTCCTCTGTGTCCCCAGGAGAAAAATCTATTTACCACTGCATCTGACTCAGCCCAGGAATAACAGCAGCCTTTTATTCTCTGCCAGTAATGCCCTGGGCAAAGCTCTTAACCTCCTTGTTGATGCATATAAATCTAAAAAGACTCTATAAGAAGCAATGTAATTTTTCCATAAAAATACAAGGCCTGCACATAGCAAAATAGAAAGAGAGAAGGAGAAGAAAAGGAGATTGACAAGAAGGCAAGCTGGTCCAAACCCAGCAGCAGGAACCTCAGCTCCACTTGCCACAAAACTTAAGGGCAAGTACAGCTCTCCTCATTCCCTGTGTGAGAAAGTGAAGCTATCTGCCTTTCATACATGCTCTCACAATTTCTTTCCCTGCCACTCCTGTCGTTACTCAGCCATTCTGGCTGCAAGAGTCTTAAAATGATTGGATAGTTTTCTGGATTTTGAGGGACCCCTTTTTCAGAAGAATTCCTGGGCATGTGGCCCCACTTAATGAAATCGAGAGTTGAGCAATTTGAGGATGTTGAGTAAACTTACAAGAGATTGAACAAAGATATGATTTTCTGTTAATGTAGAAATCTTGTTTTACCTGTAACTACTTTTAAGAAGCTCTCTAACCAAATATGCACACTTGTACAACCATGTTCTTTTATTTTCTGTCAAATAAGATTCCGTATGACTTTATGCACTGTAATCTGTGTGTGCCTCACTGGGATTTTGGACCTTAGCCTGTGTGCTTGCCAACCTTGATCTTGGAGATCCTCAGTGTATTGGCACCATTTGAATTTGTTTCTCCAAATCCCTTTAACTTTTCATCACTGATTGTACATGTGGCTGTCAGTCATATGCAAAGAAAGCCTGTAATACAGAGAAGGGAGGGCTGCAGCACTGAGAGAAGTTCTCCTTGGGCTGGAGAAGCTCAGCTTGCTGTGTCCACCCCAGAAAGATGGTCTGGATGCTGCACGAGTGCATCAGAAATCAGGACAGAACAGATCAGGGGGCCAGGCAGGATGGGAACAAAGCATAGGAAGGTAACTCTCTTAAATTATACCCTTAGAGTGCATGTCAGCAGGGACAACACTGAATAACTCTGAGTTGTAACCTTGCTTCTGGGTGCCTGTCACCACCTCCAGTTTCTGT
The DNA here is from genome assembly GCA_025920805.1 of Petroica traversi. NCBI lineage: Eukaryota > Metazoa > Chordata > Aves > Passeriformes > Petroicidae > Petroica > Petroica traversi. The sequence continues at coordinate 6,025,365 of JAHLSL010000059.1, forward strand.
CTTGTCTTTTTTCCCTTTCCCTTACCCTCACTTCCTGCACTCTTTTGTTCTCTTAATTCTTGCTTCTGAAGAACACCGCAGCATTCATATGTAAATTGCACCTAGTGCTGCAAGGGGGAGTGTGTCTCAAGGAGAAATACATGCCATCCTCCTCCCGTTGCATTTTCCACTCCTCTCTCTCAGACTAGGAAAAGAGGCAGGGATAGGACGTGTGCGGGATGGGGAGATCCCACGCATGGCCTCCTCCTGCATTTCCTTTGCACCTCTGCCTCCATGCTCCCTGTTTCTGCAGTTAGCAATTAAAGCTGTCATCTCTCATCGCGCCCACAGCGTGTGGGGCGGTCGGAGCTGCGGGTACCGCCCTGCACCGAGGTCATCCCAGGTACCAGTCTGTCACAGCCCAGAGCTGCAAGGCTGGCCCGTTCCTTTGACACAAATGTGAGGATTGTCATGGTGTCGTTGTTTGTATAGGACTAAGTCAAGTGGAAAAATCACATACAGGCACACACATGGAGTGATTTTTAATTTTATTTTTTTTTCTCCCTAGAAAGGGATTTTCAGGAGAAGTCTCCCTCGGGGGACTGGAAACAGAATTTCTTCATGTGTAGGCAGTGTGCTGGCAGGTTTTTGTCACTTTCATTCACTCCCTAGATAGGTTACTGGGGGCTGAGAGCTACTGCTCTTCTCTTCCCTGTCATCTCTTAGCCAGATAATCAGCTTCAAAAAATCAAAGATTTCTGTCCTGCAAGTCAATGGAGCAAAGCCATGTAGTGCAGCCTGAAAAAGGAGAAGAGATATACCTGGACAGCTTTCCTATTCTGCTGGGTACTGACGCATTTATTCTCACCACACACCATAGTCCAGATTTAGCTCGTTCAGCCATGGCAACCCAGCTGCCTGGGACTTGTGCTGTATTTTCTCCCAGGCTGTGTATGACGTGTTCCCTCTGCTCTGCCCCTCCTAGCCCCTTGTTGAGGAGCAGGTTCTGAATTCGGCACAGGTTCAGGAAGGTTTCGCACCAGCTACTCACCCTTTCAGTCACTGCTGCCAAGGTTTCTGGACTGAAATATCAGCACAGCTGGTTGGAGACAATCACCTTTCTGAGCCCAAGGGATGGTCGTGCAATGTGAATGAGGTATTGCTTCATGAGGATGCTGCCTTGCCCAGCAAGCACTACTCTGTGCTGGAGCACTACACAGGTGAGAGGAGCAGCAGCTCCTGCCAGCCCTGCACAGACCCAGGGTGCCATGATGGGAAATGCTGAATGCTCCCTGGGATCACCCACTCATCCACTGGTAACATCAAGAAATCTAATGTTGACTACAACCATTTTGACTTTTGTTGTTGCAGTTGCTGCTCACTGATGCATCTGGTGGTGGGCCCTAATCCCCAGTGCCTTCAGGTTAGGGGAGACTTCCCTTTGTGTTTAGCAGATTCTGGCTCAGAGGCGTGCTGCTGGGAAGACAACATTGGACTGTCTGTGCTTGAGCTCCAAGGTGGCTAACCCCGCTTTGCCTCTTTCTCTCCCTGCCCATGCTGACAGGGTCTGAGCAGCCTGGTGGTGAACCTGCAGGATTTAGGACTGATGCAAAGGGAGTTGCACCAGTGAACCAGAGGAAGGGGTGGAGGGATGTGAGCAAAGGATTTCATCCTGCAGTAGGGCTGAGATCAGCTTTTGATGAGTGGATGCAATACAGTAAAGCCCGTTTCTCTGTGATGCATCTGAAATAGCTGAATGAGATGAAGCCTTTTAAAAGGATATTTCTCTGCATTAGGGCTGAGCACAGCTTGCGTGGCTGGATGCAGAGATGGGGCAGCATTGCCTCTGGTTACACTGAGAGCAAGGGATGGAAGCAGGCTTGCAGAGATAAGTGATTCTCAGCACTGTCAGGTGTATAAAATGCCCATTCATTAGGAAAGAAGCAGCGGTTTTATGCTTTTGATGTCAGCTACTGATTTACAGTGATTTATATCAACAGCTACAACCTGTATTTACATAAGATTTCTTACAGGACTGTCAGGGCTGTGTAGAGGAGAGGAAGAAATGGTCTTAGGCTAATATTGTAAAGCCAGAGAGCCAGGTTCTTTGCAGGACTCTGCCAAAGCCTCCTGTATCCATTTAAAAAGGTTGCTTTAAGCTCAGCCCTTCATGCCTGAGTTTCTCCAGCTCTGAAATGGGGACAATTACACTTTTCATCTTCACACAGAAGGGTGGGTGATGGAAACTTCATGAGATGTGATAAAAAAATAAAAGCTTTAAGATCTTGCAATAGGAAATGCACGGCTCCTAGCAATAAAATCCCCTGGGTGAAAGAGCACACTAAAATCTTTAGTAATCCTGCCTTGCCTTGTGCCTGTCTCCAATGAAGAGACACATTGTCTCAGTCTGGATTACACAAATATGCCCAGGCCAGGATGCATTCCTTCAATCACTGCTATTTGTATGACCTGATATTTAAAGAAGTCCAAAAGGACAGGATGGGGGCACAGCCCCACCCACAAGGACCATGCATAGCTGTGATCTCTACCAGAAACTGCAGTGCACCCCTAACAGCCCCCTTGTGCCTACAGAGTGTGTATTCTCCTGTTTCTATCAGAACTCAGCACCCAAGAGGCACCACTGGTCCATGTCGGAGCTCTGACTGACAAACTTGGTTCCCTTGCAAGGTGCCAAAGCATTGAAAAGGGGCTGTGTGTGTCAGAGGGAGTGAAGGTTGCTGTTTTCCCAGCCAGGTGATATGTGGGAGGGGAAGGCTCTGTCCATAGTTCATCCATGTATCTTCCCACTGGGATTTTTGACTTTTTTTTTTTAAATACATTTTTAAAGTTGTTTTTTTTAAGCCTCACTGAATAAATGAACCAGTTTGGAACATTAAACATGATTTACTGAAACAGAACCAAGAGAAGACAGTATTTTTTGCTCATGATAGCCACAGTTGAACTCTCCCAGTATAAGCAGGGAAAATGAGTGATTTTCCTTTATTGTGCCAGGCCCAGAGAGGAATCTCTCTTCTCATTTCAGGATGACAGCAAAAAAAATCCAAACAAACAAAAAAAACCCAAAAAACCAAAAAAAACCAACAAAAAAAACCCCCCGTGGTCAGTAAGAACAGATTTGTCAAGCTCAGCAGATCTTCCTTTATCTTAATGTCCAGATTCTGCCAGCCCAGAAATTACTTGCCTGAACCAGGCCTTTTAATTACTCCCTTTGTGCAGTTCTGGGAGAAGCATCCCAAGTTTAAGCTACTTGAGGGCATTCCAGCCTGCTGCAGCTCTTACCCAGAGTAGCTAGTGTCTCCAGCCAAGAGAGGAGAGGCTGCTGGCTGCAGTGAGCAAGCAGATACACGTGTTTTGTCCCACAGTGGAGTGTTATGTGATACAAGGGTGTTACGTGAGGCTGTATTATGATGATATTAGATAATGGTGCTCTGCATAGCAGTTCTCTCCCAGGCACAGAGCTATGTGGCTCAGAGCACCATACTGGCTCTGCATCATCAGAAGTGCTAAACAGATGAAAGGCCTTTAGTCCATATGTCTTGAAGTTGGCCACAAGTAGAAAATATCGATTTGTGGTGACAAATTTAATTTCTAAATTAATTGGAGAAAGATATCATTCTGCCTCAAGCTGTTCCATTTGCATAAGAATGAGATCACCTTAGACAAGAACAAAGAGACCCTTATACATAGTGAACTGTGCAAAAAAACCCCACAAATTAGCTGGAGGTGGGAGAGCTGAGCAGCCACTGACAGGACAAAATTAGCTAGTCTGCATTGTAACTGTTATAGAAACAACAAGGAGGAAAAAAAACAGACCTTTGAAGAAAACAAGGATTTTTCTCAGGAAAATAGACTCATGAAGTACATTTTGATACACTTCACTTGATTGATAAATGACCTAACAAAACATGCAGCACTATCTGCCTGTCCCATTCTTGGTGTGGTGCACACAGCAATTTGTGGAACACTTTAACATCTCCTAGCAAAGGTGTTCCAATCACCACTTTTACCTACAGGTCTGTTTATTGAAATGTTTATGTCCATGCCAGAGGCAGGTTTTAAAGCATTTCTGGCACATTGCCTGCGTAACTTGTTATCTGTTATAGGCATTTGATTTGGCAAATTTTATTGTGGTCTGTTGTACATTCAACCTTCAAGGCTATACCTTTGCTTTAGCAATTCCCAGCACCAGACACAGGGAGAGGCAGTTCTGACCTCCATGGAGCATCAACACAACCTGTAAACATTCTTGGGTGCACACGGGCACTTAGCAGCTGGGCTGGGATGGGCAAAGCTCCCCTGCCTCCCAGTACATCCTCAGCCAGGATAACCCAGGAGCTTTTGTCACTGAGCCCACATGCTGCGGCCTCTTTCTCCAACACTTGCTTTGAGCAAGCACTTGAACATATGCTTAGCACGATTAGTGGATATGCTTGTCTCTTGTAAGGTCTCTCGGGAGGTCTGTGGCAGACCTCAGAGATGGACCCAGGTGTCTGGGAACAGACCCAAATTCAGGGCTCTGCATCACTGGAGCAGACCAAGGTGACAGATAGTAGCAGAGCTTAGCTACACTGCAGGCAGCTCTTCCTCACGTCTCCTTTCTTCATGCACACACACAGACACACACACAGCCTCTCACCTCTTGTCTAAACTGCTAAAAAACTATTCCTGGCTGCCAAAGAGGCAAATCTCATAGGGATGGAGGAAGGGAAAGAAAAAACAAGAGAACACCAAGCCCTTATATTTTTTCATGGTAAATGTTTGCTCAGCTTTTCTTCTGACTATGACTAAGAATATTTCATACTCAAATAATCCATCGCACTTAATGCTGTTAACTTTTCAATGCCAACTGTACGACCCACAGAGTATACAAAACCCCTTCTGGGATTCTTTATCATCACAGCAACAACTACAGAAGACATTTGTCCTGCTGGTGAAAGGCATTAAAATCACACGATCATCTAAAGTCCTTCCAGCCCTTTTCAGGCCATGAAAGATATAACTGATTCACAGGTGAAACAAAGCCTCATTGTTTCTCCCTTTATGTGGTTCTCCCTGGGAGTTTCTTTGTAGAAATAGTGTGGGTGGGGGTATTAACCACCTCAGACAGGTGGCAGGTAAAAAGGAAAGCAGTAGGGGACCCTTCAACTAATGTCCTTCTGAAATAAATTTGTTCTGCTTTTTTTTCATCGCTGCAGTCTCCTACATCCCCATGCCCTGGGGGTAACTGCTGCCTCTGGAACTGGGCACCAGGAGACTGCTCTGGGCTGTGCAAACTGTTGCTCAGGGCTAGGGGAGCAGAGAAGAGAGGAAGGCTGCTCCTGGGCATTTGGTGGCTGGAGAAACTGTTACTGGTGGCTACCGGCTGTTCTCTCCATGCCCTCTGACTTGCTGCTGTAACTGTGTGAGTGCTGGTGGCTGAGCCTGCTCCTGAGTGTGGGAAACACATCTTGGGTTGTTTGAGATATTTATCTAATCTGGTTTGTATTAGCAGAGGTGTGCTAGGGAGCGCCAATGATGCTGCCCCGCTGCCAGGTCTGGAGCATGGTGATTTCTTAGCCTCCCCCTGAGCTGTACCCATAAAAGTGTGCCCAAGTACAGCCTTTTGCTGCCTGTGGAGATAACTGTGGCTTAACTTCATTCAAGGGCACACAGATTTTTCTGGGTGAGGCTGCTACTGCTATATGTGAGTGCCCAGGCCTTGTCGTGAGTGGCAAAACTTGCACATGAGAAACTAGGGGTGCGTGTGGCTATTTAGCAGATGGACAAGCTGTGACCCAGCTGTACTGTTACAAAAGCTGAGCCGACCCAGCTTAGAGACCTAAAGGGAAAAAATGTTAAGTTCAAAGCAGTTTTAGGATTTTCTTGAGTGTGAATACTGCTGGGATATGCAGGTGATGTATGGGTTATCTCTACCGACTGCAGTGATGCATCCAGTGATCCTATACAGAGGAAATCCATATACCTCTTAGATGCCAAAAACCCGCTGTGCCTTCACTACAAATCTGAGTGCAAACCCTGAATCCACATCCTTACCTCAAAAAATGGCATTTCACTAGCACAACCTCTTCCTATACTGACTTCTAGTTGACTTTAAATGGATTCAAATAAGTGTTTGGCATGAAAACAATCTTGGGCAAAATAGACTGCTTGACAGAGCAAGCAGGAACCTAGCTCTTGTTTTGCCCAAATCTCTAAGCCATGGGCCACTACTGCTGTTTTTTCCTTCCAAATGGAGCCTGACAATGCAGTGCTGTTTCCCTCATGGCTGAGGCCGGGGCAAACAGATGAGTGTGGGACCAAACCTCACAAGGAGCTGGTCCTGCCTCCAGGCACTGCCTCACTGCTGTAAGGTCACTCTGACATCTACAGGAAACTCTCAGCTGCTGTCCTGAGCAGAAAATACTGAGGTCAGACATGCAAGACCTGCTCAGAAAGGAGCTGCACCAAGCTCACTCTTGAATCCTACTCTTGAATCCTTTGAGAATATTATACTTCCTGATTTAAGTGGGTCCTACAGCTCTCATATACAAAACCTGTCTGTGATGTCCATAGGTGCAATTTATCCATAGGCTCCAGTCTGATTCATGCTATGAGAAGTCCCTTCAGGCCTGACTTACCAACAGATGCTCAGTGAATGTGAAGTGGGTCACTCTGGCCACTGAGGCTGTGTAGACTCCAGAAGAAACCCAACAGAAGGCAGTTTGGGCTTGGTCTTGGGTAGTGACTCAGCACAAGGCAGGGGATGTAGGGAGCATCTGGATGTAGCAACTCCTTCAATCATTTCTTGTACCTATATGAAATCCCTTAAACTTCTGGAAAAGATGTTCATTCTGCATAACCAAACCTGCAAGATCTTCTTGCTGAACGCCCAAAGTTAACCTTTGGTTAACCCTAACCTTTGGTTTTCAAATTACAGGTTGTGTTTACTGTAAGCACTGGGAGCAGCAGGACTTTTAGCTATCCAAATTGTTAAATGCAAACTGTTAGGTAAATGGTACAAAGAACAAACTATGTAGGCCATCCAAATGAGCACCATTTTAGGGCACTTACAATTAAACTGTTGAAAGTTTAAAATATTCTCTTTGAATGAAAAGGGAGGTGTAATTCAGTACCCCTTTCTGCAGAAGGTGTGTTCAGGTCTGGCTCTTTACATTGGCAAAGGTGCAAGTACAGACATTGTCAGGATCCTGTTGTGTTAAACATTTTTCTCATCCTACATAAAAGTGACCCTTTTCACTCTCATGCTATCTCAGAGCACACATATAAAAGCTGCCGGCTCAGGTGCCCGCTGCAGGGGAGGGGAAAAGAGTCACGGAACAGGAACCAGAACAGCTGATACAAATTACCTCTCAAATTGGAGCAAATGCTCCCAGAAATGTCACCTATTAAAAGATCAACTAATAAGTTCCTGCTGCAGCCCAAATAACTCAAGAAAAAAAAAATCTGATAATCCTCAGGTGCAGTTTTTTTGTGAGCTTTGAATTCTGAGATTTATCAGTTTTGTATTTAGTGCAATTGATGAGGCTCTGGGCAATATTTATTTCAAAAACCTTCTGGATCCCCTTGAAAACCTGGACTTATCTGGAGAACAGACATGTGACTCCTTCCTTTTGCCAAATCAAGATGAGAACCATAGCAGATAGCCAGAGACTGCTGGATGTCAGGGTTGGGGGTGCTTTTCTGGTTCTTCACATGCTGATTTAGTACAGGTTAAATTGAAAAATGAAGTAAACCTCACAATGCGCTGGAGCCTGGAAGAGCAGTATGGTTTGGATGGTCACAAGATGAGCACCTCTTGGTTGCAAAAGCTTTAAAATAAGTATGGTTTGACTGTATCCTAATGGATAGATTTAATTTTCTTTGGGTGACTCCTGATCACTTTTCTAAGTCATGCGTGTAATCACTGTGAAACCTACAATTTTCATAATTATAAATACTGGCTATTTTAAGGTTTATGAAATCTTCCTGTCACACAGTTCTTGATTTCCCTGAGGAAAGTTAACTCCTGAGGCTACCAGCTGTGAACTTCGAAGGTCTTTACTATCCTGGCACAGGTAAGGATCTCGTTGGTAAAAAGATTATTTAACTATGGATAAAACCTATCAGAGAACAACTAACTGACAAAGCCAACCTCTGTAGAGGCTTTTAGAGCTAATGATAGTGACACCAAGACCTAAACTGGAGGCTGTAGAGTCCAAATGCCACTTGAGTCCAGCTGATTGTTAGGATGATGTCTACTTGTGCAACTCTTGATTGTAGCCTTAGTTGAGCATCTTCTCGTCATCTGCTTCCTGACTTGGGGTGATGCTGGAATGATTTTTTCCTTTTGCTTTACATACCTCTTATACAGTTCTGTGTTTCCACAAGTATTAGCATGCATACTTGTAACCATTTACTTAGTCTTGTGCTTGGTGTTTTGTAAGTGTTCTGCAGGCCCTGAGACTAACACCCCAGAACTGCAGAGCCAGAAGACCAAACATCCTGCTATCTCAGGAAGCCAAGGTCTCCTAGTAGGACAGATTCTGTAAACTAGAGGTTAGCCCACCCCAGCCCCTATTGGGCCCCCTTGTTATATATACTAATGTGTAAGGTCTATAACTTGTGTTTGTGACTGACGGGGTGTGTGCATTTGTGACGCTGTCACCTGGATGAAGTGGATGCATCAAACAGGATTCTGATTAAAATACTGAGGTGAAGACCTCAACTCCTCTAACGGTGTCTAGCTTCATTTTCCTAACACCAGGAAAAAGGCATCAGGGGCAGCTGCCACTATGGCCTAGAATGAAGTAAGGATGAATACGTGCCTTCTGCAACAGCCTGGCATGAGAAAAGCAGGTTTTCCTGGTCAAGTCTCTGCAACTCCTTGTAAATCAGCAGTTAGCACCAGGGTCTACAAATAAGATGCTAAATAAAGAGTGATGTGTTAATGCCAATCATATCATAACAGAAAGCAGCACATCCAGGTAGGCCTACAATGAAATACATGTCCAACATGTCCACACAAAGGGTTTGCAGTTGGGCTAGCTGAGATGCAACAGCAATCTGTATCACTCGTCTGCTAAGTAAGATAATTTCCTCTCTGCCCATATAATAGTTGGCACAGGTGTTATCACAGATTCCAGCTCTGGTGGCTTGGTGGCCTTTGGCTGCTGATGCAGGAGGTCTCACTCTTGGGGTTAGACTGTCACCCACATAATGTAGTTTTAAGTCAGTAGGGATGTTCCTGCATGGATAGCAGTTGCACCTGCATGTTGCAGTGCAGACGTGTCTGTAATCATGAAAAGGTTGGAGGGAGATGTGTTTCTTCTCCTGTGGTGTAGGAGGGTAAGATAAATGGTTGTTTGAACAGAGTTACAGCTTTCTGAGTGGGTGAATTGCTGATGGTGTTTATTGTAAGACACTACACCTGGAGAGAAGTATCACATCAGAGACTCTTCTGTCTCCTTCTAAGTACCATGCAAGGGAAACACTGCCAGAAGATTAATACTTCTGTACCTCTGGCCTGCTACCCTCTCTGACTTACTCTGTATAAGAGCAGCATTGCTACAGACACTTGCAGAGCAACCCAGAGGCTTGGTGACACTGCACCCTTTGAGCACTGAGTTCCAGGTGAACTGAAAGCCAGATTTTAGGTGAATTGCAACTGGGGCTACTGCAAGTGTCTCTGGTTTTGTCTGACACCAGACCCACCAGGTCACATAAACAAGAGGAATTAAAATCTAAGTTTATCCATTGAAAAAAGAAGTGTTGTTTATTCAGCACAGTATGCAGAAGAAGATGCTCTCTGTTTGAGATTTAATGGCAAGATAAAATTGGTTTTGTCCTGCAGAATGGTGGTCACTTGCCTTCCTGATGTGGTATAGACAACAGGTGGCCACTGGAACTCCTCTGCTCTCTAGAGCTTCTGTTCTAGCTTTTTCACAACCTGTTGCACAAATAGTTTACTATGTTGGGGTGCTTCCTGGGAAGCTACCTCTCCTGCAATCTCCAAGCTGGATTATTCTCAAGCTACCATCTAGGAGGTCTTGATTGCCCTGTGGCCAATCTGCCAGTCCTGTAACGGTGTCTTGGTGATCTTACAGTGGCACATCCTGGAGAGAACAATGCAGTAACAGGGGACATCCCACACAATCCTGGAGATGACAACAGGGTTTGTACTCCCAATTTTAAAAGAGAATTTTGACGAGTCATCTGGGGAGATGCAATTGTTTGCCACCACTTTTCCCTCCAGATCCTTGCCAGTACAGGAACAAATAATTTGTTCTCTCTCTTTGTAGTGATGTCTCTGCCAGGGGCAGAACAAAAGGGAAATTGCAGGGTATATGGAGCCAATAGGCAGGAGAGTGTCAGTGCTGTGCCAGACAAACCGACCCAGTGCAATATATTAGGGAAGGACTAGAGCCAAGAGCTCTAATCCACAGTAGCTGTGATGCACCATGTTTCCAAAGGCTTGTACAAAGACTCCTCTTCTTCAGATCAGCCTGCTTCCATGAAAAAGGAGAACCCTCAAGGCTCTCTGTAGCCCTGTCTTTGTAGTCCCTATAGGGACATTTCTTGAGGAACATAGTTCTTCCTGTGAATGTTAGCCTCAAAGTTGGCTGAATTAAGGGTAGAGAACAAGGTCATGGCCTTCTGCTCCCCTCCACTGACACTCTCACTTGACTGACACCATGAAGCTAGATGCTAATAAATCAGCAATCAGCCCATGCTCTTCTGAATAATCTCTGGCTCCCCTACATTATAACTTCTAACATTGGTAATTTCATATAATTAATGCTAGACAAGGGAAGGTTTGGAATTCATGGCCTATAGGAATGCAGGCTCTTTCTACGCAAGCTTCCCCTGCATCTGAAAGAACTCTGCCTTAAGTAATTGTTGCCCTGATTTTAGGATTACTGCTGGAATAAGTTGAAACAGACACACTGAGCTGCCTGATGCATGGCAGAGGGGGCTGGAGCCATGAGGTCTTTGCTTTAGCCTGGCTGCGCTGATAATGTTTTACGCAGGCAAACTGTGCTAATCCCAGAGCGCCTGGAACTCTCGCCAGGAAGGACACTGCCTGCCACTTCTGTATAATGGAGATGGAGTATTTAGACACACGCAGGCTTACATAATTTTCCTGACTAAGTGACTTCCTCTTTGATAATGTATAAATCAGATGTACCTTAAATTGCTGTCTTGTTTTCATGAAAGCCTGCGCGAAGCTGTACAAGCTGGGAATAATGATCCCTTGATAAATGAGGGAACTTAACTTCCCAGGAAGGGGGGAAATGGTCCAGGCAACATTCTCATGAAAGGCAAAGAAAAAACTTTCCCAAAGGCTCACCCAATACCCAGTACTGGTTTTGGTTAGGCGGCAGTCTTCCCATGGAGGAAAGGGATGTTTTGGTGTGGATGATTTCTGCCCCATTGACTTGGAGGGGAGGCAAATATGTGTGCTGAGGGAGTGGGAACAGCAGTACTTGCTAAGCCATGATACGGTGTTAATCTCTCTGTTCTCTTCAGTGAATATCTGCTGGTTTCCATCAAAATGCTCGTTACTCTAAAAGGATGGATTTGAAATCTGATGGTGTATGGGCTCAGGGAAACATTGATTGTGTGATGAACATCTGGTCAAATGACACATAGGCAGAGATGCTGCCATTTTACACACAATATTCCTGCAGAAGAGGTCATACTTTATCCAAAGGGAGTTGTGTTTCAGCCAGTAATGCGTCCATAGTTCCCATGAGTTTAATTTGCAGAACATGTTACCAGATGTTATAAAAAGGCTGCAAATTGATGCCAGGCTACTGCATTTGTTGAGCTTCTTTGGGAAGAGGGCAGCTGTCACCAGCTTCCTGAACTCATCTCCAGCATGGCAACAGTGTCTGTTGGCAAAGGTGGTGGCTTTTCACTCTCTTCCATTTCCCCTGTTTTGCCTCTGCCTGTGGTGTTAACCCCCAGTGAGAAAGGTGAAGAAATCTTTTGATGCAGGTTTTCTCTGTCATATTTTGGAAGGCTCACTGTATCTGTTTCGGATCTTGCTCAGATGTAAACAATTTGTTTATCTCACCACTGGTGTAAAGTGTGAGGTTTTATGGAAGTAGAATCAGTTCTTTTCAACTCCTTAGGTAGAAGGTTTAATCCTCTCTTAAGGGTAAGGAAAGACACACAGATAGAGCTTCAGTGACTGACTGGAGGCCTAATTATTAGTAGAGAGTAAGCTTGAGATTAAAAATAAGGTTTGAATTCAGCCCCTTAATGAATGGTCCTAGATCTTGCTGCCTCATTTATGCAAATCTACAAGCAGCATATGTTTTACACAACAGACTCATCATGTTGACTCACCGGAAGGAAGAGAAAAGGGACTGTTTCTGTATTACCCACTATCTGCCTTTCGTGATGCACTTTCCCTGTCTCTGTATCTTGAGCACCCTCCTTGCTCTGGTCTCAAACTATGTGTGTGTTCATGAAGACAGATGGAAGTCTGTGCAATCACACTTCAAAGGAAGGGGTAAAGGTGGAGAGGGAAGGAGGGGATTTTGGTAGGATGGAGCCAGATGAAGAATCTGCTCCCTTGCCCTAGGAGTGGAGCATATGGGAACACTGTCTGCCATAGCCTGGACTGCATGTTCTGGGAGGGAGAAGGAAGCCTATAAATTTGGATTTCTTCTTATCTCCATTTTAATGTTGGTTTTTTTTATTTGCTCTTTGCTTTCTTCCCCATCATCCCTCCCTGCCATCAATGGCAAAACTAATGGCATCATGTCATAATCTGTTAATGCATCTGCTCTGCAGGTTCAGGTTATCAAAAGTATTAGCTAAGCCAGTCTGCAAACACTTGGCGAACATCTGTCTGCCATCACACAAAATACTCTGGGTGGCAGGGAAAATTAATAAACCTAATTGGTTATGAAGCAGTATTAGACGTTGACTAATATCACACTGGAATTCTTCCAGTGTCCCCAAAGCTGTTGCACACACTATCTCTGTGCATGGAGCACGACTGTAAGGGAGTCCAGGAGAGACTTGTTTTGGATTTTCCAAGTCTTAAATACTGGTTGATGGCATTAATATGAAGTTCTTGCTCTGATATTGCACCCTCTTTTCTCTAATGACTCCAGCAGTGATGGCAATGAGTGACTTTCCCCAATCCATGGATGTTTAGAAACTGGTAGTTGGCATGCTTTTTTTTTTCTCCCACTAAAAGCGCATATGCTGCCTTTGAGCCTTTTTGCCATGAATGGCAGAATCCTTTTTTTCTCTGGGTAGTAGATGCTAACCATGACTCCAGTGCAAATCCTTTCTTTCCATCTCCCCCTAAGAAACAAACTATAATTATCCAGGCTGAAGATAGGAGAAGGATTCGTGAGATAGAAACCAAAGATGAGGTATCTTTTAGCAAATCGATAGATTACTGAAGAGTTAAGTAGCACAGTGAGAGCTGTTGAAGGATTGGCAGAGAGGATTAACAACATGAATCTATCCTGCACGAGGCACAGCCACTTGCATTGACTCAGTCTCCTGGCTTCTGCTAGAAAATCAGAACAAGCGGAGATAAAAAGACATTCCAAAGCTGTCTCCCCTGTGCAGGGTCATATATGGTGGATGAAAATCTGCGCTCCACAGACTGCACTGTAGACCAAGTTTTTACTGCTTTCTGACCTCAGTGAACCATGGCTGCCTCAGGGAAAAGAGGAATGTAAGCAGCATGAAGAGGAAGCACTCCCAGGGAAATTGTGAAACAGCAGTCATGAAGAAGAAGCAGCTGTCCTGTGCTGCTGAACAGGGATCCTAGTGCTCATTAACTCATTGTCTGCTTCTGCATCACCTGAATGAGCTTACTTTCCCAATCTGAAGCAATCTGGGACTTCCTTGCTAGATCCTCCTATCTCTTCTGTGTGGTTATGTCACAGATTAGTGACTGGTTCCTCTTTGTGGTCTGAAGCATCCTGTCTCAATCTAACAGCCTAGTGGGAGATGCTAAAGAATCTTTGCTTTCTCCATAGACTGGAGAGAGGTGGCAACACTTCGATCCTCAGCCTTGGATCTCCACCAAGCCTTGGTAGCAGAGGGAGTGATCCCGGCAGGCTGCTCAATTCCTGGAAGCTCCAGCAATGGTGCTCAGGCTCCGCGGAGGTTGTCTGCTGTGACACTCCTTGCTTTTGCAATTAGGCTGAAACCACTACCCCTAGACTGAGATCGGTTTTTAAATTTACTCTCAGCATCCTTTGGAAGCTGTAGCAGCCGCATTCCTGTGTGTTAGGCCATTCCCCACCAGAGGAGCACTAAATCCGCAGGAGACAGCACGTTATGGTCAGCTCCACAGTCAACACTTGCTTCAACTCTTGCCAGAGCTTATCAGTGCCCTGAAACCATAACTGCTCCTGCTCCTTCCCCTCAACACTGTCTTGCATGCTGGGAATGTCTCTGTTCCATCTGGCAGCCTCTCCCATGATCCTGATGCCCCCAGTCTCCTTGTCAGGCTGGGCACATAGGGTTCTGCTCCCCAGGTAGTTTTGTTCCTTGCCCACCTGAGTGCTGATGCTGTGGTAAAAATAATTCTGCAAGGAAATGAGAGCACTGATTGGGATTTAAATAAAATTTACATAAAACTCTGTCTTGAGTACTAATTAATTAGGTGTTAAAAGCCCCTGAAAAAGCAGAAAGGGGGGCTGGTCTGCCTTGCCACATGGGAAGAAGCTATTACGAATCATAGAATACAGAATTATGGAATCATTTAGAATGGAAAAAACCTTCTACATAAAGCCCAGCTGTTAACCCAGTACTACCAAGTCCACCACTAAACCATGTAAGTATAAGTGCCTCATCCACATGTTTTATAAATCCCTCCAGGGATTGTGATGCCTCCACCACTTTCCTAGGCAAGCTGTTACAGTGCTTGACAACTCTGCTGGTGAAAATTTTCTCCTAATACAACAAGGAAAATAAAATTCCAATCTAAACAGCCTCTGTCACAATCTGAGCATGTTTCCTTTTGTCCTATTTCTTTTTACTTTGGAGAGAAGACTGACCCCCTCCTGGATACAACCTCCTTTCAGATAATTGTAGAGAGTGATAAGGTTTTCCCTGAGCTTACTTTTCTCTAGGCTAAACATCCCCAATGTTTTTTAATTTAAACTCACTGGCAGCCACACCTGAGGCTGCGGTCACCCACACTGTGAGTGGCCCAGATGAGTAAGGTGTGGAGGGAGCAATATTAGTTGTAGTGCTTGGCATGTCTTTTGCTGCAGCACTGTCCCTGGAGCTCTAGGCGTTATGGTTCTCAGAGCCCTACCTGTGACCCAAAACAGAACTGCAGCCTTCAGTTCTGACAGTGGTGCCCGGCACCATGGCTGGCCCAGATGAGAAAGATGGGGAGAGAGAAATGCTGGGCCAGCGCTGTGCTCCCCTTGGCATGCCCTTTGCAGCACCTACTGCTGTGATGGGGAAGTGCTTCCAGCCTCATTTGTTGGTGTCTCCAGGCCTCCTTCTTGTGCGAGCTGTGATCACAGAAGAGGCCTTTAGTTCATCATCACATTAGGTAAGTGCACCATCAAGAGGGAGAGGGGCTGTGCTAGCACTTGTGTACGCTTTCTGGTAGCCCCTCAAGGCAACTTTCCCCCATCTATTACAATTATTTTAAGGGACAAGCTATGCCGCTTGTGGTGACTTACTGGTTAATTAAGCAATGAGATGTACCAGCCTGGGTGACACCACCAATTAACTTGTTCTTCATACTGTCTATCTAAATTAATCTATCTAGGATTTTATAGAATGCTCATGACCATGGAGAGGCTGGGGGTAGGGAGGCCTTTAAATTTTACTGCAGTTCATAGTGCTGGCAGAACCCCTTGGCCACCATTAAAAAATGGGTCACATAAATGGACAACCAGGAATGCTCAGTTGCTTAAGCAATTTGAAGCACGATTGAACCAGCTTGTTGTGTCAGAGAGAACATATGATTTTTCCTAGACACAGATTGGACTTCTCATGCCCCACACAGTGCTCAGTGGGCTGGGTTATGAGGCTTCCTTTCTCAGTAGCTCCTTAGTATTAAAAAAATTCTGATGTATTTTTTTAATACTAAGGAGTATCCTTAAAGCAGACTGATTTCTCTGCTTTCAGGATCTTTCAGATTGGAGGACCATGGAACAGTTTTGATCTTAATGGGTGTCCTCATAGCAGTTGCCTGCCAGGTCAGGCATACTGTTTGTCTGGTTCCTGGCCTCTCTGGGAAATATCCTTCTCTCCCCTTGCATCCGCCTGAGCAGCAAATAACCTTCCACTTGTACACAGCTAGACTTTCTTGGTCTGTTGGCAGCCTACTGGTTGGCCTGCTTGAAGTTAAGAAGACATATCTTCCTGTGAAAACTGATGGTTTGTTCCAAATTAGACACCCCACCTCCAATAGAATTACAAGTATTTAAATCATCCTCAGAACAGAATTTTCTCTCCTTGCCCAGCGGTAATCTCAATGAGTGCAACAGGCTGATGTGCAAATGTGAGTCAAAACCTCTCCCTGTCAGCTTTGATGGCCAATCTCTTTTAGCTTTCTTCTTTTCATTTTTCAGAGAGGTTTGGACCTCACAAAATCCACACACAGAGGACAATCCCCTTGTGGTGCCATTAATTTTTCTCCACAGCTGATCATTAAGTACATGGGAGCTGCAATAAGCCTCACTCTATCCCAGCCTTGGCATACACTACACACCTTGATGACAGCAAATCCCCATAAGGGAGTCCCTTTTCATCTCTTCCACTCCACCACCCAAAACCAATCATATATTTTGCTCAAATTCTCCTTCTCAACATTTCTCCCTGTACACATCTGTGCTCCTTAATATTTTGAAACTTCCCTGGCACAGAGATGAGCCTTTCTGACTTTTGTATATGTAACAGAGAGAGAACTGTTCTGATCAATGCATGGATGTGGACTTTTCAAGGAAAATTAAGTGGGCACATAGTGGATCACCTGAGATTGAGCCAATGCAGTTCTGGAAAAGATGTGACACTCATGTTTTTTTCAGTGCTACAGGGGTTAATTCTGGTTCCTCTGAAAAATTCCAGGTGATGTTACATGCTGCTTATCTAACCTTTTCTCTGCAGTAGCACTTTGAAGTTGCTATGTTGTTTGGGACTTTTACCAGAATGGTAATGGTCAAAGACTCTGGGAGTAAAGTCTAACAATCCAGATTAGAGTCCTTCAGTACTGGGTGCTGTCCAGAAGACAGAAAAAAATAGCTGGAGACTGCTTTCCTGGTTTCTTTTGCTGTCCCAGTTCGTAGCCCATTTCAACACATTTAAATTGCAAGTTCAGGCTGAGCAAGTGCATATTTAGCATAGCAGGCTACATATAGTTTTGGAAAATATCATTCTTCCTGGAATCTTAAATGCATTCAGCTTCCATTTATGGGTTATGGATTCTACCTTCCAAGTGAAGTGTAAAAGCAGAGCTGCTCTGTTCTGAGTGGATATTGAGAGGCCCACAGTGTCTGTTGTTCCAGGAAGAGTTTTTCACTTTCTGATGTCCAGAATCTCTTGTCCTACTATGCCCAACACCCTGCCCGTCCATGTAGTGCTGCTGCCATTCTACCAATCACAGCTTCAGGGCTGGAGAAACCATTTACAACACGAATTTGAGATTAATTTGTGTGGATATGAAGCTATGCCAGAAAAGTAACATCTCTCCACAACTGGGTGACATGTTCTGTTACCAAGGTGGGATTTGTAACCAAGATGGGGTGACTGAAAGAAGCTATGTCTGCATGCAGTATTCTGATTTTAAAGTGTTAAAATCATGTCTACCCTTCTGGATCTTTGGCAAGGTATCCAAGATACCTTGGTATCCAAGATCAAGATCAAGGGCTCATTTTATTTCTAGTCTTACCTTTGCTTGATAAGCATATCAGTAACTAAATAGGCGCATTTTTGAAGAGAGGAAATAGCTTTGAAATATGAGTACTTAACTATACGTTCCATTGTCTTATCAAATGGGAGGGAACTCAATCTCTGTTTCTGTTATATTTATCTTGTGTCAGGCTTATATTCAATGTTTCTGCAGTTGCCAGGAGTCAGAAAGGCTTTACTGCTCCTGTATTCTCAATTTTCTTCCTTTTCCATCTTTCTCTACATCTCTGGAGACAATCATAGCTCAAGATATGATGCAGATCACAAAGTTGCAGAGCTTCAGGTATCTTTGATGTGTTCTGCTTACATGCTCAAGATATTTGCTGAGCTTATACGTTTTCCTGCTAGATGTCTGAACCATTTTTAGGCCTTCTCTGAGGAAGCAAGGATGCTGCCTCCTAGGATCACCTGGGAATTTTGTTTAACAAATTACATTTTAATGCAGAAATCCACAACAATGACAGCACTTAGGCTCTGCCTAACCTCTTTTAATGCCACCTTACAATGGTGGCCTAATATGGGTCCTAAGTTTGTAAGAGTTTGGTGAAGCATCCTCTAGACCCTTAACTGAGCAACACTTTTGTGACTGTGATGACCAGGCAGTAACCTCAATGCCACAGCTGCTCTGATTTATTCCTCTACAGGGCAGGACACCTGCTCAAAGCTCCTTGTTGACAGAGTTTAGGGAAGCCAGAATAAGTTCTGTTCTGTATTGCCATACTTCCCAGGAGATCTTAGCTGTAAATCTAATTATTTCAGTCTTTTTATTCATATCATCTGTTTCCTAATGTTACCCCTTCTCCTTATCTAGAGAAAATCCATACATTTCCTCTCAGCGATGGTGAACAGAGAGAGTAGGTGGAATGATAAAGGCTCACTGCCTACAGAAGAGTTGCATTGTATTTGATCCATTTCAACCATCTCCTATCATTCTAGTGACTACAAGGGAGCTAACTTGTTCTCAACTCTATAAAAAGCCTCAAAACTCCTTTAAGTTCCCAGGTGCTGCTGGTTTTGATTTATTTTTGTTTGTGGATCTAAGCTATTTTTCTCATGCATGTTCCCCTACATGTCTTCCAGGTTAAATGTTCTTTTGAGTAAGATGCTTTACATTTTTTTTTAGGGATTGCTACTGCAAAGAAAGAAAGAAATCACTCTTCCATACAGAGTGAACAGAGAGTAGTTCTTCTAAAACTAAAAACAAACACTATGTTTTGGGGGCAAACACCTAGATTCAGGTTGGAAGAAACTCAGGAGGTCATTTAGATCTTGCTCAGACAGAGTTAGTGACTGGACTTACTTCTCTTCTCTTCTAATATCTCACTGTTTTATACACACTGTAGCCTTAACTGTAATGTTATCTGAAAAAACATAATATAATAACAATAATAACAATAATAATAATAATAATAATAATGCACAAATCCATCAACATTATATGCAATTTTGAAGCATTCAAAAAACACTGACTTTTTTCTCTGCTAAAATACAAGCAATCTCATCTGCAAGTGGCAAACCATCACATTCCCATTTTATAGCACACTTTTCTAAAAATCTCTTGCATACAAGTGCCACTAGTTTCACTCCAGATCTGGTTCTGTATTTTGAGTGGCTGGGAAGTGCTGAGGGTCCATCACAGGGAACTCAGTGTTCAGGGAGAGGAGCTGTGTACAGCACATGGTAGCTCTGGGGCAGCGGTGCAGACATCAATGTGTGACTCTACTTAAGGACCCAAATCCAATACAAGTAAATTTGTCCCAGATATTCTGGTCTGTTAGGCAACTGTCCTAAGGGGTGGAGGAATGAAACCAACTTTCCTGAAGTCAGTGGTCTCACCTCTGCACTGCCATGGTTGCCAAGGCAGCTCCAGCTATTGGATAGGGTCCAGGGGTGGAAAGAAGCCGTGGTGATCTCATTCCTGCTCTCAACTTCTACTGTATAAGTCCTTGGGAGAAGATTTACAACAGTATGTAGCTACCTGCCAGGGTCATACTGATATCTTCAGAAACTCCAAATACGTCAGAAAATACGCACCTCATTTAGTCCCTCACAGCATGATCCTGAATTTATCTGTAATGAGAAGCTACTGGATGCCTGGTGGGACACCACTCTGGGGAATAGAACTCTGATTAAGCCCAAGGGACCTGAGTGGCAAATTACAAAAATGATGCAGTTCTGGGAAACTGAACTCACCAGAATCCTTTCCCAGCCTCACTTGCAAGATGTCTCATTCTGCCAGGATTCAGTCCAGCTGTCAAAAGAGAAAAAAAAATCAACCTGTCAGATTTTTTTTTACTTGCCTAAATATGGATTCACCTTTTCCCACCTTCCCCTCTCCCCCTCTTCCTGATTGCTCTGGCCTATAGTCCAGATTTGACACTAGCCAGCCAAGGGACAGGTTTTCTACACATCCACATGACTCTTGGTAGCTGAAGTCATGTTGCTGAACCCTGCAGCAGGTTACTGTGCAGTAGGAACATGCTTTTACAGACACACAAATCACCAATGAGTGAAGTGTCTTTACTTCAGCTAAATATGCCATACATTTAAAATGTCTGTCTTCTATGATAGGATCTTCCAGGCATAGTGGTGGAAGGTGTGTGGGCTGTGACTGTGCCTCAGCCAGAGACAGCATAGAGCTCTAACAGAAACATTGGGAGTTGAATGGATTGGCATGAACAGCACCAGAGGACATTGCAAAAGAACAGGAATGACAGCTGTTGATCACACCTAAGCTAGAAGATCATCAAGATCACACCATATCTTGCAGCTTCTCAAAACACCCAGACTGGGAATGACGTAGAAGACAGACTGAAGCCATTAAGAGGTAAGATAAAGGACAAGCCTGGAATCATTAAAGATATCTAGGTAAGGCAACTAAAGAAAATATTTCCTAATAATTCTGAAAGGTGGAACCAGGTGAGGAGACAAGAGATCACAATCACAGTGAATCCTTAAAGTGAACAAAAGATAGATCCAAACCCAGCCTGGCGACCTGCTTGAGACGAACTCTAGAGATGTGGTGACACATTATATCACTTCCTCTGCCCTCCTGTCTTTGGAAGGAATTCTAGCTGGAGCATATTGGCACACCTGTTGGTGCGTGAGAAGATGCAGACATGAAAGAATGAGTGTGGATGAAATCAGGGATTTAGAATTAAATCATCTCCCCTCATAAGGTCTCTTATTCAGCTTTGCTGCATTAGTTGAGATTTGTGCAAGAGAAGAGCACTCCAGTTTCTAGCAAAGGAGTCAGTGTGAGCTAAACCCTAAAAGATGTTCTGCAAAAGAAATATAGAATATTCACTCACAGCTTTGTGAAGGTAGGTGTGTGTGCTCCAAAGCCTGTGGTTAAATTAATTCTTAAAGCTCCTCAATTTGACACTGCTTTCCTCTCCATAAAGAATGTAACTGAAGGAGGGATAATTTTCTCTCCTCCTCTGCTTCTTTCTTTCTCTACCACCTGTTCCCACATATGATCTCTTCTGTCATCAAAGACTATACGTACTATGTTGAATGAACAAGCCCTGATGCAGGGCTGTTGTCCTGAGGCAAAGGTGTGCAGGGAATATTAAGAAGGCAGGCTATGAATGGAGAGGAACTCTACAGATTATATACATTCTTCTTTGTCTTCATTTCCCTGTTAAGGCTGGCTCTAACTCATGTGTGAGCTGCAAGACATCTGTCAGACTGAGCACTGCTTACTGAATATATTTAGTGAGGAAAGAAGGGATAGGCTAGTGCAGTAGCAAGAAGCAAAGCCTTCATCTCAGTTGACAGATGGCTTGTGGCTACTGGCTGGACCCAAAACTCATCTTCCCAGGGACACTGCAAGTGATTGCAGTTTTATCCTTCCTTCTGTCCTTAAGCACCTCAGGGTGCCTGGGTAATAACAGCATCTGAAGCCCCTATGCACCTTTCCGCTCCACCGCATTTCCATGGCTTCTTTATTCCTCCTGCTCAGCCTCAGCCCTGCTGGCTTCAAGCACAAGCCCTGATGTGTGAGGCTACAAGTATAGCTATCACTGGAGCAGTTTGGTGACTGTATAAAGGAGTCAGTGCTTGAAGAGTGCCTGGATGCTGCCTGCCCACTGTGTAGACTGAGGTGTGACTCGGTTGGAGGTGGTTTACTGGGACTGGATCCCTGCAGGTTTTCATTTGTGTGGTATGCCTCCATACAGGCTGGGCTTGGCATGAAAGCACACCCGCTGTGCATGACATAGGTGTGACAGAAAATGCAATGACCCACTGAGTGAGAACAGTGGTTCCCATAATTCAGCTCTTGGTGCCCCATGGTGCCTGTAGGAGATGGTATTTGGGAATAGAATGGGAGCCTGACTGCACTCAGCAGTGCCTTCACTGCGTACCCCACTAGCACCGTGGCATTTGGTGAGCAGTAGCTCTGTTGTCACCTTACCTACCAGACCTGGGGAGTCTGTAAAGATTCCTAATGTCTTCCTCTCAAAGCAAAGATACCAGTGATTTTGCTCTCTCCTTCCTTAGTGGTTGCTCCAACCCCTCGTCATTTTAGCCACTCTTCTCCATGCCTTCTCTGACTCCATGCTGCACTCCTTGGAAGCAGAGACCAAAACTGCCTACTGTATCCCAGAGCTGCATGCATCTGGATTTCATATGGTAGAAAAGTGGTACAATGGAAGAGAACTGTACAGTGGCATGCTGTTCCACTCAGGAATCAACACCTTCAGCTAGCGTTACCCTTGACCCCTTTCCCCACCCATTCCTGGCACTGGACAAAGCTATTTTCACCAATCACTTCAGCTGTGATATTTTCCCTTTCTGTCTTTATAAATTCGACACTGATCAGGGAAACTTTCACAGGGTGTGTGTAAGAGAGAGATCCTAACTTCTCGTGCTGCAAATATGGGGACAGCTCAACTAAAAGCTCCCCTCCAAGCAATGCAGTGAAGGGAGCGTGAGTGGATGCATCCTCAGGGAAAATGCAGCTACCTCTGGGCTGGAAGCTACAGCAGCAGGGTGTGGTGAACCGGGGAAGTGTGAAGGAGAAGGTTACTGCTATTAAAAGTGGCTTGGGGGTATTTTGAGACAAACGAACTGCATGAGTTAGCAGTTGTCTTATGGGGAACCTCTCCTAAAACAATCTTGCAGAGTGTCCATCAGACAGTATTTCTGATGACCTTGCTGAAAGGTTTGCTATGAGGTAGGAGAGCAAGAATGGAGGAAGAAGGAAGGACTTCCCCAGCTCTTTTCCTGACTGTAAAATGCTAATTCTAGATAACTTTGGATTTTAGTGGAGAAGAACAAAATATCTAAAAATAAAATTGCCTTCACAAGAGCCATACTCTGATTAGAAAGAATTGTAGCATTTAGAAACTGCATTTATTCTCCAGCATTTGCTAACTGGACCTTGGCAAGACTTCAGAGCATCATTTTCCACTCATAATACAGCTTCTAGCACTGTACTTCTAGTCAGTGCAGTCCTTTGCCATTTCATTCAACAACTTTTAAGTGGGAAAATGGGAGAAAGGGGAAATCTCTGCTGTACTGCACTGCATGACTATGGCTTTGGGAAAATTCCTCGGGCCCTGGTGGCATTGCATTTGCCAGTTGGGTGCTCTGCATGCGAGGACCCCACCAGACAGGGGAGGGGTTCTCAGCTGGTTGAGCAAAGCACAGGTGCTTGTGAGGGGGACTTGTGGCATCCTGTGCTCAGCTCCTAAGGTATGTCTGGGTCACATGCAAGTTGTCTGGGAGGCCAGAATACCCCTCAGAATGGTGAAACAGCCTAGAAAATGTATTTGCCCACTTTTATGCTGGTACTTTAGCTGAACTCACCTCCACAGCAGAGACAAGTAACTTGAGCCTTCTGAGTCTTAGTGTCACCAGCTATAAAAATGGGGTTAATATCAAGCTTACCTACTTTCCAGTGAGTTGCAGCTAATTAGAGTTTGCGTTAGTTAATGTTTGCACAGCCCTGGGATGTGAAAATGGTAATATCATGCTAAATATTACTCCTGGTGCTTAGACACCATGATTCTTCATAACCAGAGCAGTCAATTAAATTAGATGGAAGTGGAGAGACAGCAGCAAGGAAGGTAGAGGAGATACAAACTTAATACTGTATGCATGATGGCCTGCAGCTGCAGAGGGCAGGGAAAGCTCTGTTCCTGCTAAGGGAGCCAGAGAGACAGCTCTGTTTGTGTAGGAGTGCAGATGTTCCCCAACAGCTTTGGGCTGCACTGCAGCAGTCCACTGGCTGAGGAAGGGAAGGGTCAGTTCCTGACAGATTTATGGGATAGAGGGCTCTGTTTAATCTTCACATGGCTCTTGCTCATAATGTGTCAAGGATGCTGGTTTCCTCTGAGGTCTTCTGGACAAAACAGAACAGCACTTCAGAGAGAGGGAAGGCCAATCCTGTCTCATGTCTGTCAGCAGCATCCCTGGTGGGGAGTAAGGAACACTCATCACAATGGGCAACACAGCCACAGTGAAGAACAGCATTGGGCATACACACCCTGCTAGGTACACTGTCTTGAACAGGAGATCATTTCACTCGTGCCAGCTGTGGGCATGAAGCAGACACTCAGGAACTGTAGGAGAAGTAGAGTGGAACAGAGCCATCTCTGTTTCCTGCTCTAAAGGGAAAAGTCATTGGACTTGCTTGAAGCCCAAAAGGGGGAATATGGAAGTGTGTGATGCCATTTCCCAAGCCTGGATTTTGTCCAAGACACTTGGATTAATACCATATTTTTGGAGATTTATTAGGACTGACTATCTATGTCAGGGCCATGGCTTGCAAACTTCCAAGAGCCATCCCCAGCCACACAGAGGTCTGATCACTTGTGACCTGTGTGACCCACCAGGTAGGCAGAGGGAGGATTGTCACACTCTGGATCACCAGTGCTGTTTCTTACAGCTCCCTGGTGCTAACCTACGTATTAGCTGAGGACTTGGCTAGAGCTCCTGGCCAGCTTCCATATTCTGCAATTGCATTCTGCTGCCTTGAAATCCCCCTCCTCACACACGTGCACATGCACACCCCATGGTTTAAGAGGGACACAGAAACTGTCACTGCTTTCTGTCCAAAATTCCTGCACAGTGGTGGAGGTAGCTCATCCTTCTCAGGAACATACTCCATTTCAGTGCCCCAAGACATGAATTATGTGCCTGGAAGGCTTATAAAAACACTTTGGGACCCTTTGGAAGGAAGATGCAATCTTGAGATGAAAAGTGATATTAAAATGTCACCTGGTTTGACTTCTGGCATGATCAGGGCCTCAGGCTTGGACTAAGGAGAGGTGTCCTCGTGATGCTGGGAAAGATTGCCGACACTAAGCATATTCCATTTATGAAGTCATAAAGATGTCTGCACTGGGTAACTGATTTAGGATTTTGTTCCTCCTTTCTCCTCCTTTCCGTGTCCTGTGGTTTTTCTTCAGCCTCCTCCTCCTCCTCACACTCTGTTCTCCTCCCAAAGAAGCCAAGTATCTCCTGCTGTCAGAATGATTATTCTCCCCTGTATTAGAATGAATGATTAGTCTTTGTCTAGTTGCCTCCATAATTAAGTGCAGCATGAAAGAATATTTTTATTACCAACAAGGCAGTTGCTCCCTCTGGGGCTGTTGAGAACATGGTACAGCTCTCCATTGGCTTACAGGCAGAGGAGTGGGTGTCCTGCATGGAAACACATTCACACCCAACTCCTGACAGGTCCTGCATCCCAGCTGTGCTTGTAGCTGGGGCATCTACCTCCCCAACAATGCTGTGTGCACATGATCCCTTTGGATTAATTTGTGCGCTCCTGCAGATACCCCACCTGCTGTGTGTGTGCCCAGGGGCACAGACTCAAACCCCTGGTCCAGGAAACCTGTCCTATGTAGGTTTGCACACTCCTAACCCAGGACTGAGCCTCTGCATACCTCTAGCTTTTGTTTCTCATTTTCCTGACTCAAAACCATCAGACTAGTCCTTTTCTGCCTCTGTGTACCCCCTGGATAACCTCCATATTAAGAGAAGGCTTTTTAGGGAGGGCTAGGGTAAGGGAAGAGGTTGGGAATGGAAAAGGGATATTAGACAGCAATAAAGGGTAAAGAACACCCCACCCTTCCTATAAATATCCCACCAGCTCCTCTGCTCCTGTTGAGCACTAATGAGGCTCAACAGGAGTGATGGAGGACAACAAAGGAATCACTGATGAACAATCAGAAATGGTGCTTGGCTGCTAATCGGACTAATGAGCTGCTTTGCATAAGATGAGAGGGGGAAGGAAGATGAGCAGATGGGCTCTTGGAGGGAAGGCCAGTGGCAGCAGGAGCACCATGAGGAGTGCCCTGCAGCACAGCAGCGCTGGCTGCTGTCTCTCTACTCCTTCCTGGTAGGAGACACTGACCATGAGAGGGCCAGCACCGGGCAGCTCTGCCAGAGTGGTGCAGGCACAGCTGAAAGCCTGGTGTGAACCACGATTTATCACAACATGCCTCAACCCACATGGCAATTCTCATATAATCCTTGTGCATCAGAGAGATTAATCCAGTCCTTTGCTGGGGAAAGGGGGGGACACATCTTCACTAACTCCAGTGGCCAAGACACAGACATGGGGAACTCCAAAGTACAGTTCAAACTACTCTTAGAGATATTCAAGCCAGAGGTGTCAAACTCTGAAAGTGTGTTTGCCATGGAGGGCTGGATTGATTCTCCACTTGTCTATCAGCTGACCAGCTCATCAGACACATATCCTGGGAGTTATTATCCCTATGAAGGGGATTAGCATCTTGTTCCCTACTTCTTTCCAGTAGGAACAGGGGTCCAGTTGTAGGTGAGAAACTCAAGTTTCACAGTGAGTTAGCAGCTGTGTTACTGGTAAGGAGGGTACAGGAGAAAGAGCAAGAGGCAGACATATACTGCAAAGGAGATATGCTAGTCTGTGCCTCTGTCAGCCATTTATAGGCAAGCCATAGCCTAATCCCAGCCCACACCAAAATATTGAGAAAGATTTTGTGACCTAAGGGACTTAAATGCCTGGTGCATTCCGGCAATGCATGGCAGGTACACAAAGAGGATTTCCCAGCTTGAGGATATGACACAGGCAAAACACTTCTGAGCCATTTTTCCTTAGCACATTAGTACCATTTCCACTATGCTTGCTAACGGAAGACCAGAGAGTCTTTTTGGTCCCATATTTTGCTTCCTACACCTGACTGCTGATCCTTGCTAGGTGCGAGCAGATCTACCATCTCTGTCATCTTATTTCAGTCCTTGACAATTTTTCTGAGGCTGTGGGCAACCACACAAGTCATGATCTCTATTGCAATCCAGACAAGTATCTGCTAATAGCTGTCTGAGGTCTGTTAATGTGTTTCCCTTTCACAGAAGCTCCCGGAGTTGCCAGAAAATGGTGACAACCGTGCAGCAAGAACAGCAGGTTAGGAAGGCCGCAGCATTGCTCTTGTTTGAATTCAGAAGCAGATGCTATAATTTATCTTGCAAATGGAACTGTAGGAATGATTTTCTGCCTCGCCTCCATAATTCGTTGGCACTTTATCTAGGTGCACAGCTGTGGATGGGGTGTCCTCACAGTAGGGAGAAGGCACTGAGCTCTCTGCCGGCTTACCAGCTTGTACCAGGAGAGATGACTTTGGGCTGGGTGCCGCTCCTGTAGCAAAGAGGAGTTGATCAGAACCCTATTTCCCCTAGGGCAGGCTGTGTGCAAGGCTCCCACTCCTGACGCTTCTCCAGTGCAAGGGGCATCTCTAGCATGAGAAGGACCTAGAGAACCAGTTCTTTATTCTGAGAAGCCTTAGAGCTACATAAAGCCACCAGATATCCAGATGGTCCTTATGCTTCTCAAAGTTTTGTAGGGAAAGGGAGTAATGGAAAGGGATAATTTAGTACTGGATAGATGAGAATTACATGTTGTCTTGAAGACAGTCAGTTGGAATGGCCTCAGTGCTGGGCTGGGAGAGACTCCATGCTGTGGGGGTGTTCACAGGGGAGCCCTGCTCCACCTCTCCTGAGACGTTCTCCAGCTGCTGCCTTCGCCCCTCCAGAGTCCTACACGTTGAACTCCAACCTGTGAACTCCATAAGTTGAGCCCAGGAGGATGTGATACCTATACTTAAGCATGGAGATCTGAGCTGTGAGTCTGATCACTTACAGGCTTTTTGAGCTGCTTGTGGGGTATTCAATCCTGTCACACTTGTCAAGTCTACATGCCTATAGACCTGCACTCTCACTTGCTGTGAGTGCCCCTCTGTCACTGCAGCCCTCCTGTAGCCTTCCAAGGGCTGCTGAAAACGCTTCTCCAGGACCACCTTCTGGCAGCTCAGCAGATCTGCAGAGGAGCCCTGTAGAAAAACCCCGAAGGTTTTCTCTCTATGGAGAGTACTGCAAGGGAGAGAAGTAAAAATTACATGCTTGGCTCCAAGTCCAATTCCCTTCTTCTGAAAGGGCCACCCTGCTTTTCTGAAGCCTGATCAAGGAAAGAAATCTACCTCTTTGCAATGTGATGTTATCCTTAATAAGTATAGTGACATGAGGCTAAAGAAGGCCAGAGCCCCACAGATGCACAGATATAGATCTATAATTCTGTGTGTCCCAAGAGTGTACAAGAGAAATCCATGATAGATGACTGGGGCAAAACATGAAAACACAATGGGCAAAATGCAACATGAGTTTAGCAGTTACGGTTGTCCCTGGCAGTGGCACTGGATTAGGTGGGATGAAAGAAGGGCTGGAGGCTGGAGGTCAGTAGCACAGGGCTACCCCTCAGGGCTGGAGGGAAAGCAGTGCAAGACAAAACTGCAGAGAGCGATGGGAGGATGTTGTCTATGGCCATCGGTCTCTATCTGGTCTGCTTTCTGAAACTGCTTTGCCAGCTTCAGGTTGTGATTGGCATTTACTGCCAGCTCCTTCCCTGGAGTGAAGAAAGTGTACTGCTGCCCAGGCCTAACAATTATGTACATTTTCCCCTTCAGGATCCAGAGGTGTGAAGATTGCTCACTTGGAGGACACTTTTGTAACCTATTCCCCTGCTGCTGCTCCTGGCATTGGAACCTGAGAGCATGGATACTTGTTTTCCCTAGCTATTGGCACACTCCAGTTGCCACTCCATATTCCTTTTCCAAAAGTCAGTCAGAGCTAAAATGAGAAGGAAGGACACCAGGTAGACCTGCTCAATAAAAATTTTTACCAGCATGTCCTTTCAAAGTCTGATCCTTAAAATACAGGACAGGATGGCTGCCTTGAGTATTGTGGAGCTGATCACTGAGGCGATATCTTCCTTCTAGTTGGCAAATGCCCTCCTGCTTCCTCTGTATAAAATACTGTGATGGCTGAAGGATGCTGGATTGGGGTTTCTTTGGGGTTTGTTGTTTGTTTGTTTGTTTTTAATTTTGTTTACTTGATGCTGTTTCTAATTTGGGGAGAGAATGTCTTTGCTGAAACCATGGTGGGCAAACGAGTGTCTGTCATGTTCCCAAGACCATGGAGCTATTGTGCTGACCATATTTGTTCCATCTGTATGATAAGGCTGGGCCTTGGCAGCTGAGCTGGATCTGCAGAATTCTTCATCTGAACACCTGGAGATATTACTCTGGAGATATTTATATCATTAGATATTTGGACGGAGGTCAGGAGCTATAAGTTCAACCACTTCTATCACAAACTTTCATTTCAACTTTAGACAAGGTATTTTAACTTTTTGCAATTCATTCTTGCCTCCCCTCTGCAAAATACAGATACCTAAATCTTTCTCTTACTGACTTGGATCACAACATGCATAACTGCCTCTCTTTGTGCTCCTGAGCATCACCATACCACAGACAGAGAGTTTTAGTATTAAAGCTCATCATTTTTAGTAAGTGATGATCCAATGATGCTCTTTGCAAGCGGGGGAAATCAGTGTTTGGAGTCCTGTTCCAGTTCTTTTCATATCAGTATTTTCTGTATAACTTCAGTTCCCTCTCCTGTTTCATACTCCTTTTTTTTCCTCTTGACTTCATTTATGCCATGCTGCTGTGGCAAAACAGCTGCCATGGAGCACCTCAGCTTTGACATACATGAGAAATAGGAGGTGACAGCAGGAAACAAAATCCTCTTGTCTTGGCTGAAAAACTACAACTTCTTATCCCAAAATCTGCAGTCAAGAATGATTTTAACTCTTAAGTTTCTGTTGACACCTAAGGCCATATTCATACAGCAAAGCAGCATTGTGGAAGGGCAAAAAACCATAATGCACCCAAACCTTCACAGACATTTGGTCTGCAACAGGTACCTACACTTTCCTTGGAGCTCATTCTGTCATCTATGGAGACATCCATTTCCAGGGGCTGTGTAACATCTGAGCACTTACACACATCAAGTAGAAAATTTACAAATGCACCCAGTTGAGGAAAGGGGTCTCTGTAATTATCTTTCACTTCACTGGCATACCTAACAGGGAAAGTCCTCTTTCTCTGGTAGATTGCTCCAGCAGAAGCACCATAGGATATGTTGCCATGGAAACAAAACCTTTTCCTTCTCGTATTTCAATAATGTGTTGAAGGTTTTCAGGGCCTTTTCCCTTTTTTTTTTGCTCTGCTTGGCCCTTCAGCATTTACTGTGCATCATATGCTGGAAATGCAATGCTCTTATTCTTCAAAACGCAAACAAAAAACAACTCACAAAATTGTTCTTCCATCTAAACTGACTCTTTGCCATCCTTCCCTCTTATTCACTGTCTGTGTCATTTAATGGCTTTCTGTGACAATCTAATTCCGAATCAGCACTTTGCTTTGTGTGATACAAAGTTCCTTTGCCTGTGCCCGAAAGCTTTCCCCAAGGGCAAGGGAGTAGTCCTGCTGCTGTAGACCTGTCTTGCAGATTAAGTTTTACCCTGTTACACAATGCAGTTGAATGTCTTTTGGGGTATCGGGGGTGAGAAGGAAGGAGGTGTAAGCTTTTCCACTCATGGGAAGAAAGTGGTGAAATGTGCTTTCACAGCAATGATTTTCATCTCTGCATATTCAATGCCTTGCAGTCACTGCTGTGAAACCTACAACTACAGCCTGCTTACTTCGCTGCACAGCGCTGGGCTGCACTTGTGCATTGGAGTCCTGGTTGTTCAATTGCATAACAGATGAAAGAAGTGATCTAGAAGCAGTCAAGCTCTGAGGAGATGGTCCTCACTATGCTGTGCAGCTGCTTGTTTTCTTACATGTCCTGCAGTTCACCCTGGACAATTTATGCCCCAAGCAGCTCCTCCCTTACAGTCCACAGGTGACTCACAGCTTGTGAAAACCTTTTGAAAAGCCTAGCAAAAGGTCTTATGTTGGTGGCCATCACGTTACATCCCATCCGAACTTGTGGGCTGCATTTCAGATAAAATTATTATGAGCACACTCACCAATCACAGCTTCCCTCCGTTCTTTCCCTCCAGAAGGACAGTTTGGGGTACCTCTGCCCTTACATGCTAAAGCTGACTACAAAGGATGTAGCCTGTTTGAGTTTGGTTGCTTCTGAGTGAGTGAAAATAACTGTTTGCCCTAGAAAGCACACAGTGTTTTCTTGATGATTTAAAAAAAAAAAAAGAAAAAGGCAATTTATTTGAATGCATCAGGGGTTTGGACAGCTCTGAAGGCATCCTCTGACCCTCTAAAAGTATAAGCTAGGATACCCAAAAGCACGAGAAAATGCCCAGGTTTACTTCATTTGACTGCCAGGAATAAGAAGACGAGTTGCATCTCATAGCTGAGACACTGAGGTGGGATGACAAGAGTGCAGATAATCAATAACCAATCTTAAAGAGTGTTGGGCCTGCTGCAGAAAGGCAAAAGTAAAAGGAGGGGCTTCCTATGAATAAAATTGTTCCTTTTTGGTAGTTTGGGAACTCATGCTCTAAAATCAGTCATCAGCTACCATCACTAACATCCCATAATCTACTGCAATTGACCCACTCCAGGAGAAGGGTCAGAGGGGAAGATGACGAGATCCCAGTGTGTGCACTGCTAGAAGGCTTAAGTTTGCAATAGCACAGAAACACGTGTGGCTTCCTCCCAGAGAGATTAGTTTCTGCTGCTTCCTTATCTGTGCTCTCAAATAGTAATCAGGTTGAAGTGTCTCTTTATTTGCTTAGGAGACCCCTTAACTTGTGCTAGAAAAACGTTCTAACGGATTCAGAATTGGTGGAATTCCCCCAAATCCATGGAAAATGTTGTTTGCAAGGAAAGGCCATGCTTTGGGAAGTGCCTTCTTTCTGGGGAGCAGAATTACAAGACTAAGCACTCGAAGTCGTGGAAGACTTGGCTCTCCAGGTCCAAATGACACAGGGAGACAAAAGTGCTAAAAACCACTCTGAGTTCACAGTTTAACAACAGAATTGTCTACCACCAAGGAAAGTGCTTGAGATTAAGCCATTATGCAATTGCACTCTAAACTCATAATTACTTCTAGCATTTCCTTCCAAAGATGCAGGGCTGAGCAGTGCCTCTTATTTTGTAGCAATTACTGATAACAAATGGTTTAGTTAAAGCTTAGTAAAGACACTTTTAGTTGAAGCCTCTTTTCCCACTGTGGACTGGGACTTAATATTTTTGGCCACAGCCCAAAGAGGTGACATTTCGAAGTATGAATAAAACTAGCATAAGAACTTGCAGTTGTGTGAAGACAACTAAGAGCTACATTTCCCCTAATTCCTTCTGCTGTCTGCTGTTTTTTCTCATGATCTGTACTATCTCCATTTGGTTAAACAGCCAAATAAAGAGGCAAGAGCCATCTTTCTGTGCCAGTTTTATCTAGTGCCTTGCACAGGAGCTGTTGGGGACTGTAGATGGGGGATGAGGCTACTGCTGTGATGAGATGAGCAGAGATGGACTGCACAGAACTGGGAGTGTGGTCCCAGAGGAAATATAATCATCACTGGTGCCAGTCACAGTTAGTAGCACTGGGGCTTAAATCCCCATCATCATGGTTATCAGAGCTGGCAGGAAAAGGGGAGCAATTTAAGCAGATGGAATATCTCTAATCTTCCTAGTAGTTGTATTTGTGCATTGCTGCCATGAGGGCAAATAATCTGGGCATCTAAATCCCTTGTCTACACTTGGAGTGTATCCAAATGGATGTCAAGGTAAACAATCACAAATCCTGGCTTGGACTGTCTACTCTTGAGGCCTCCAGCGATGTCACCAGGCTGGGTGGTTGTGGATTATGATCCCTGCCAAATGTACACAGTGCTTACTCTGAATGTGTCCTTTGGAGCCGAGTTCCCTTCCTAACACAGCTTTTAGGAGCCAACCCCTGTGCTGGCACCCCAGCCAGTCTGCAGCTGTCTTGCAGTGAAAAGAGGCTACGGGACTGATAAAGAGCAAGAATTTGGGACAGATAGGAGAGCGTGGGTGACAACCTCTCCCATGAGATTTTGTATGCACACCATTTTCCTCAGGGGAGGGTCTGGGCTTTTCAGACAGCAGCAATGTGAGGCCTTGGGGGCTTGGCTGGGCTCCTCTGAGGTACTGACATACTGTGCAGCTGTGGCTGTGTCTGTGGCTGCCTGGTTTCCAGGGTATAAATCAGCAGAACTGCGTGGCACAGGGTAGGAGGCCAGGCTGCTCTCTGGGATGCAGTTTAACTGTAGGAATAACAGACAGTGGATGCACACCAAGCTAGAGCTCCACTTAGGGGTGCATCCTCCAGCCACTGAGGATGGAGGATGCACCATCCTCCATCCTGGCTCCTTTCATTCCAGAGCCCATAGTTCTCACATGGTTGTCTCAGAGATTAACTGGTTCCTGCTTTCCAACCTGTACAGAAGCTGCCTCGTCTCCCTTCCACAGACCAGCCCCAGCCCACCTTACTTCTGCACATCCCTCCTAACACCTTCAGAGCTGCCCACCTGATACATGAAGTTTGCCATCTCCCATCCCCCGCCACTTTTTTTCAAATGTGTCCCTTTTTTCTTAATTTTCATCCGTGAAAACTCCTGCTTACTGATGTTTAGTGTGGCTGCTCCAGCCACCCTTCACCTACCTCCTCAGGGGAACGATTACCCAGTGCATCATGCAGGTGTGTAAACAGCTGGATCCTGGAAGCACTTGCCAAAATTTCTCTTCTGAATGAATCAAAGACCACAAAAAGAGATGTGTCTAGTTGGTTTATGCTAGTCTTATTGTTATTGGCTTCTACTGGGGATACAGTAATTTCATCTTACTATTTTTTTATAATTTTGTCATGCATTTGTTTAAAAAATGAAGAGGTTTTGGTGGAGGAGACCAAACTAATTGGGCATTTGGGCCAAGTTTGAGAGAAGATATCGGTATTTTGAAAGTTAATTCTGGACACAGATAAATTTTGATTTGGGTGATTTTAGAATAGGACTTAAAAATACAAAAATAATACTAACATTGCTTTAAAATGTGACCTTGCTGAAAACAAGAAAAATGGGAACATCTTTTCAGAGTGATTAAATAACTCCAAACCGTAAGATAGGTCAGTTTGGAAAGAATGAAAGGGGTCAGGCTGGATCCAGAATAAACTACTTTGCTTAAAATCTGCTTAAAAATATTGCTCTGGGTTGAATCTTATTGAAGGTTATATAAAAATAAATAAATGTCTCCCCAGCTCTACTTTACACAACAGTGAGAAATGCTAGAGGTGGACTTGCAGACTTTTCAATGGAGACAACCCTATTTTTGTACAGTACAGAAAGAAACAGTTATAGCACAGCAGAATGTACAACCTTTAAAGAAAAGAACGGAGGGAAAAGGAAATAGAGTGAGACAAGGTATGTCCTGTCAGCAAAAAGGAAGCCTTGGTAGTATACATTTGTTTTATGGTGATATGTTTTATTAACAATATTTTAACCACTGTTGGGGCTTGTTAAACACCGGTTTTACACAGATTTAACTAAATCGGTTTACAAAACAATTGAATTAAGTCAGGCAGTATCTGAGAGCACAGGCATCTGTATCATAAGTGTTTATATTGGCTTAGCTTGTGTCAGTAAATCATCCTTCCTTTGCTGCCCGGCTTCTTCCCACAGCAGTGGCTTGATTGCATTGCAGGTGGCTTTTCTTCTCTCTGTCCCTCTGAAATTTGACCTCATCCCCCTGCAGCCATAAGCTGGAAGGACAGGCACAATGAAGGCTCGTTGCCCTGGTGGGCTTTTTGGGAGGTGGTTCCTGAGGAGGGCAAAGAGGCAGAGGGGACAGCTAGCAGTTTTGCAGTTGCAATGCCTGCATCACTGCAGAGATGCAGCTTGCAGCTGACTACAGTGGAGTGCTGCCTCACCCAACAGCCATTTTAGCTGCAGGAGCTCAGACCCAAGCAAAATATTGTGGTTTTTTTGTTTGTTTGTTTGTTTTTGTTTTGTTTTTTTTTTTTCCCTTCAGAAAGCTAGCAGTACAAGTGAGAATGCCACTTCTTATTGTTTTGCCCCTGTGCTGGCTAATTCCCTCTGACCTAACATGTTTTGTGAAAACATCTCTTTGCCTAGGTCACAGAGATGCTATTGTTAGAGTTTCCTTTGCCTCTTCACTGACTACTACAGCGCAGGCTCCAGTGAGGTGTGGAGCAATTGAAAATGAACTTCTGTTGGTCAACATACCTGACATTTTTGTACCTTCATGTGCTTTACTTGTTGCTGGACCTGTGTGTCAGCAGGTGACATGTCAGCCTTGACCTATGGCTGATGCATAGAGGAGAAGAGAGTGGCCAGTGTCATGGAGGATCAGCTGCCTGGCACTCAGCAAGTCTTCTGGTGCATCAGTGAAGTCCTGCATGAATCCAGGTGTTCACAGGTGATGTTGCTGTGAGGAAAAACAGACAGCAGAGCTCTCCTGCAGGATGACAAGCACACACCTGCTAAAAAAAAAACTCGTGTAGGCCTTCAGTGAGGATGGAGGAACATGTGAGCCCCAACATGCGATTCCTACCAGTGTCTGGATAACACTGTTTTTGTAGTGCCAGTTTTGTAATGACCAGTTGCAAATACCCCCTGCAGTGCAGCACTGGTGCCCCACGGAGGGGGCAGCCCTGTTGGTATGGTACACTCAGACTGGGGAATGAGGTGCTGGAAAGCAGGGCCATGGAAAAGGACCTGGGGGTCTTGGTTGATGGCAAGTTGAACATGAGCCAGCAGTGCCCTGGGAGCCAGGAGGGCCAGCCTGGGGTGTCCTGGGGGACATCAGGCTCAGCATCACCAGCCGGGCAAGGGAGGGGATTGTCCCCTCTGCTCTGCACTGGCTGGCCTCATCTCAAGTGCTGGGTGCAGTTTTGAGCACCACAATAAAAAACATACTAAGAGAGCATCTGAGGGCAATGAAGATGGTGATGGACCTTGAGAGGAAAGTGTATGAGGAGTGGCTGAGGTG
>JAHLSL010000059.1:6061976-6120297 GCA_025920805.1 Petroica traversi
ACTTCTACTGCGAGGCTGTTCCGGTATCCCCCGCGCTCATTCGCGCCTCACGCTCGCCCGGGCCGGCCGGGATGAGCGCTGTCACTAGGCCGTCCTTCTCAATCTGGTACCTATCAAGCTAAATGAGGCGTAATTAGGAATAATTATGACATGACATGGCCTGGAATGAGAAGCAGATGGGGCTTCCCCCAGGATGGATTTCAGGGGCGAGAGAACGGGGACAGAGTGGGGACACGGCAGTCTGTCGTGGTTTCCTACCTGTTGTCACCTCCGCTGGCAGGGGCTGCAGACACTGTCACAGCCAGCTGGGTGCTGCGGCAAGACCTGAGATCTGGGGACTGTGCGGTGAGACATCAGTCTTGGCCACGTTGGCTGCTCTGCAGTGGCTTTATTCATTCTCTGTTAGAAGAGTGAAGCAGCTCCCGAGCTTGGCCATGTGTGTTGTCCCTCTGACACTTCTTTCTGTGCAATATCAGTCCTAACTTTGCAGCAGCATACGGAGCTTTTCTCTAGGAAGTAGGTGGAAGAGAGAGAAGAGACAAGTATTGGCTCTTTGGTACAAAGGCAGAAACCTCTGGTGCTGAACTGTTGAGGCCAGGAGTTGTTTTCACACATCCTTTGTGTCCCCTCTGAAGGACACTCAGCTGCTCTGAGTTGTAGGGTGGACTGGGCAACGACAGTGGAGAGGTGCTGGGCACTTGGGAAGAGGGATATTTACAGGAAACAACCTTTGGCTCTTCAGGTGAGATGCTTCTTTGAAAGGCCATAAAGGAGGGGGCCCCATGTTTCTGGCACATTTGTCTGCCTTGATGCCTGGACAGAGGCAGAAGGGAATGTAGGTTTAGACTGGAGATGTGTGGCACAGTGGATCCACCTGGATGTGTTGTGGAAGGGTAAGAGTATAAATTGTCATGTAAGCATCTGTTTCTTATTGAAAACCAATGGCATCCACAAGAAAATCCAGGACTAATTAAAGGAAGCTATAACCATTCTCTTTTCTCATTACAATAATATGATAGGTTGGAAAGCTTTTTTCCTGTCATTTTGCTACACTCTTAACAAAAATCTTGGTACATCCCCATGAGGAGAGAGCCAAATTTCCACACAGGAGATGGGGCTGTCAGGGGTGTGTTTCAACACCAACTGAAACACTACTTTTAGGTGCCTCTTTGTCTGCCTCACTGTCAGGAGCATGAGGACAGACTAGCCCAGATCTTAGGTCGGTTGTTGGGAGTCAGGACACGTGGCAATAGAGCACGGTGCTGCTGTCCCCTTCACCTGTCCTCTGCTCTCCAGCTCCCAGCCGTGCCCCTGAGGCAGTACCTGACATACAGAACGACTGGTTTTCTTTAACCCCTTTCTGTGCAACCTTGGCTGCAGGGAAAGCATCCAGAGGGACAAGTTTCTTCCCTTCCTTCCAGGGTAAACCTTGCTTATTGCTGAAAGGCATTTTTCACTTAGTCTTTCAAGCAGCCCTTCTTTAAGCTTAAGTTCCTGCTTCTAGTTACCATAATTACAGATTTGCTCTTCCCAGCAAGAAGCCTTCTTTTTTTCTACAAAATGAAGGCAAAGCAAGACTTTCCTAAGAGTTTTGTGGAAGATGAATATGTGCACCAAGGAGTGCTCAGGAGCTGCAGACTGGTTCTGCTCAGACATATGGCCCTCCTATGTCTGCTTGTTGCTAGGGTTGCTTGTGGCATTTCCTGGAGACCTCTGTGTTTGAATTCAGCCTGCTGACCACTGCTCTTACCTCCTCAGGGAAAATTGGTTAGCAGTGGCTCTTCTAGCTCATTGCAAGGTGTCTGCCACGTCTCATATGTAAACAAACAGCTCAGTTCAGCAGTGGATTTGCATAATAATTCCTCCTCAGGAGCTGCCTTTGTGCTGTGATAGTGATGGCTGTAGGTTTTTAGTTTTCAGGGGCTTGGAAGCTCTGGCTTTATCAGTGTTGATGGGCTTCTTGACTTCTTCCCTGGTGAGTGGGAATGAAAAGTAGTATTTCTGATTTTTCCTCTGCAGGGAATTTTCAAAATGAAACTGAAGAATTACTTCTGGAAAATCAGTCTTGTCATCTTAGAGTTCTTTAAAAGTGCCATACTGTTAACACCTTTTCATGCCAGAACAGTTGAAATATCTATTATTCTCCTTTCATTTTCAAAACCACTAAAGGGAGGATTTTTTTCTTAGAATCTCTTGAAACCTCTTTTCTAGAATAGCTGCTTCTGTTTCTTTTGTAGCGAAATATTTTAACACACTGATAGAAAGGGAAGGTGGATTCATCTTATTCAACTTTAGTCATGGAAAAGTTAAGCATTTAAGCACAGTTTGTCATTTGGGGTCCTTCTGCAGTCAGGGAGAGAAACATAAATCAACAGCATGATCTAGTGAGGTCATCCTGTAATGAGAAATACCTCCATTTTATAGAGTTCTGAGCAAGTAGTATTGCCCTCTTCTTGTTTGTTTTGTGATCAAGCCCACTGAATTTCCCTCTGGATGTTTCTGTTTGTCCCTTTTTTTTTCTATAGAGAGAACCCAAATGAGTAGTTTTGCCCAGTTTGCTAAATTATTAGCGACCTAATATTAATGTGATGAATGTTACCTCACAGGTCTTGTTCAAATTTGAAAAAGGGAATGAAATATTTATGCTATTTTGACATTTTCAAAAATGTCCCCACTGGTAAATGCAGCCATCAGTTTGTTCCATACCCCTTGAGTCTCTGTGCCCCTTGAGTGTGCATAACTGAAGCTTGGCTACTTCAGGAGATATTGCTCAGCTTCTCAGTGAGATATTGCTCATGAGCATAATGCTGTTGTTTGCTTATACACTGTGACACTTGCTGTGTTCACACACACTGATTGTGCTCCCCTTGGGCATCCTAGATAGCGCTTTTGCTGTGATGGCATCTTTCATCATGTCCAGTTTTAAGAACTATCTTTATCAGCAAGACAAACCGGGAAGCATTTTATGCTGGAATCATTCTAAGAATAGAAATCTGCTGGCTATCTATGCAAGATGCCTCCTGGGTTTATCGCCTTGTGGGGTCTTGGATCCTTTCTTGGAAGTATAGGTAGACACTTGCTTTGAAGCAGATCAAACTGGAGGACTCCTCTGTGCTGCTGATTCATGTAGTCCCACAGGTTAGACTTGTACAGGTGTGTGTACCTTAACCTTGCCCGTGCAGGGCTCTGGCAAGATTTCCAGATGAGTGTACTACGGTTTGCAGTAACTGAGACAATGCTGAGTCAACTCACATGAATGGTGGTTATGGTGGAATGGAAATAATCTCACCTTCTCTGGACTGCTGGACATCTAAGGGTCAGCACCTGTAAATTAGATACAAATCAGATTCAGGAAAGATATGTGTGCTAAGGTAATGTGATAATGCAAGCTACTCCCCTTTCTCTGGGTCTTCTCCACGTTTTGGCACTTAACAGCTGATACAGTCACATGGCTCTTGCTGGAAACGTTTGGAGGAAGCACAGCATTAAGCATTCACTGAGCAGATAATGTAGAGGCTCCTGGTTACCGCCATTCCCATGGTGGTTTTGTTCTCTTTTCACCATCCTCAGTCGTAGCAGCTGGTGGGATGTGCACCAGTAAGGATATTTGCTGTTCAGCATGTAGCTGAGTTTCACCCTGAGACCTCAGTTGTCAGCAGTTTAAAGATTAGGCGCCACCTCGCTAAGTGAATGTCAGAATCACCACAAAAATCACTGAGAGGTAAAAGACATAATCCCTTAGGAGCATCTCATTGATCCTCTCATGGTTCCCAAGCAGCATGTAGTAATGCATGACTTTCTATTTCTCCAGATTAGTTGATTTAGTTACACATCCCTTGGGCTTTTCAGGAGGTAAATTTGTATCCTTGGAAGATGCCAGAGTCAAATAAAAGCTACTCCAAGCCAGACCAAACAACATTACTCACTTTAGCAAAGTGCAGGTGTCCCCTGGGTCTGGAAAGGAGCTATTTCTGTTGGTCCTGCTGAAACCAGCCCAATTCCTCTGTCTGCAGTGGAACTGTATGCTATGCACGTAGATTATTGCTGCTGGCATCCAGCATGGGGTCTCAATGCTGCTGTGCTGGGGAAAGACCTTGAGTTTTTTTCCAACTGAAATGATTCCATGATTCTAGGACCTGTGTCTTCTCCCAGATTCACAGCATCTATGATAACAATCTCCCCTGAGCCAGCTGGTGAATGGGTGTGTCTACAAACAGCACCCTTGAGAATTGTTGGCAAATGCTGTGCATGTTGCATGACTGATGCTCTCCCGAGGAAGCATTCTCTTTTCTCTTTATTTGCTTTATTTCCCCCTTGCTCCACCCTCTTTCCCTTCATGTTTTCTAAAATGTCTCTTGTTTTCTGATACTCAGAATATGAAGATGAGGTGGCTTGTCCTGACTGTGAAGGCATGGAGGCAGCGACCATACTACCAGGGTAGTGTTCATGGACATTTTCTTCAAGAAAAACCATTGAGAACAGTTTTTTGTCTTTTTGTTTGTTTATTTGTTTAGTTGCACGGGAGGAAACGCAATGAATGTGGAGACTTGCCTGGTACCAGCACACACAGTTATTTTGGTTAGAATTAAGGAGTCAGTTTCAGCTGGTCAATTCTCACATATATGCAAAGCCCTCTGGTGGTCACTGAACATTTTGTTTTCTTTTTTGAGTTTTATTCAAATGTGTATGGCCATTTGTAAGACTCATTTTGGGTGTGTGTGTTTTTAAGGGGGAATTCTTAAAATGTTGGTGCAACATTTTAAGAATAGGTTTCCCACACATTTTCATCAGTTCTTTCTATTAAGAATGGTGTTGTTCAGTTGCTCAGTAATGTTTGCTCAGAAAATTGGCTTGGCCTGAGAAGTGCCATATTTACTCTGCAGGCAATGGAAAGTGATGGAAGCTGTTGCTGTGCAGTTAAAGAAAATCCAGGGAGTGTTTTTGAGTTAGAATTAATTTCAAATTATCAAGTACTGAAACTTTGACTTTGCCAAAATCCTTCCTGTTAAACCTCCATCTTGGAACCAAATTTTTAGCAGCTCTCTAAGGGTAGCTGAGTCTCTGAGTAGAACAGGGGAAGTGGTGAAAAAGGGGAGAGGAAGGATACGTGAAGTGCCATGCAGTTCTGCTGCATTTTCTAGATGTCACCATTCCTTCAGCCTTCTCTTCTTAAGCACTTTAGCTGTAGCATCACCACTGCCTGGCTGGTTTCCCCAGACTCTTAAAAACAAGAGATTGCCTGTCCTCCATTAGACCAGAGGGACATCTCTTCTGGTGTCATGCCTCCAAAAGATGTCATGATCAGAAGTCGGTTCCCCTAGGTTAGACTCACACCTTGCTCTCCTGGTGTGCTGATCCCTGAAATACCAAGCTATGGAGCACCTCTCTTTTTGCATCAGAAAACCAAACCTTCTTCATGCTGTTGTCAGGCTTTGACACAGCCAGAGTATAAAAGTCACAATGGATATCATCTCTGCAGATCCATCTGGAGAACAGGAGCTGCTCTACTTTAAGAAATTATAGAATACAGACAATTATGATGTAAGCACTCACCTCAAGATGTCTGTCATGCAGGATCTCTCATCTCTGTGTTCCTGGTACATCCCAGAAACTTCTGGAAGAAACTATCTTCTGAATGAATGGGGCCGTGATTTGTGTGCTGGGCTGGATGGTGGAAGACAGTAAGCAGTGGATATCCAGAAGGAAAAATGAGCTTCTTTTTTCCTAGCTGAGGAAAGAGGCAGCTGTCCCTTGTGCGGAAGAGGCAAGAGTCATCCTGGAAGGAAAGAAAGTCTGACTTACAAGAGGAAAAGAGCAAATACTG
The DNA here is from genome assembly GCA_025920805.1 of Petroica traversi. Lineage (NCBI taxonomy): Eukaryota > Metazoa > Chordata > Aves > Passeriformes > Petroicidae > Petroica > Petroica traversi. Next base: position 6,067,801 of record JAHLSL010000059.1, read on the forward strand.
CTTGAGAGGGTATATGTAATTTTTTGGTATTGAACATGCAGTAAGCATTAGTGTGTGTGTTCTTGTGCATACACACCCAGGGATCTCAAAAACCTGTTCTCAGGAGGTTCAGATAACCTTATGCCTTCTTATTTTTGGGGGCAAGATGGCCATGCAGTCCCTTTGGGGTGCTGGCAGTGAGCTCCTTGCTAGGTAGTTGCAGGATGGAATATGAATGATGCAGTGTGTCCCAGGCTAGCCAAGGAGCAGCTAGAGAGGAGAACTTGCTGCAGACTTGGGGTGAACCTGATGCTCCTGTCATCGTGTTGAGAACTGCCGCAGTTTTGGATTGCTTGTTTTCTGGGCAGGCACCACCCCAATCTGATTACTGAAATGCTGTCAATTTGCACAAAAATGGGTAAAAGAATTATTGGTAATTTATGAAATTTCACTCCAGCGGATAGTTTGTATAAATTCCCTTATGACATGGGTTGAGTCTTCATCTTGTTGCTAAGTGAAAGCTGTAGGGGTTAGGAGGACACCTGGGAGCCAGGCTGTTCTCAGTTCACTGTCTTGATTGTAAGCTAAGTGATTTCACAGCCACAATTTCTCTCCTGCATTGAATAGCAATAATAGTCATTACCTGCCCTGCCAGGCTGCTGAGACAATTGAATAGTTAATCAATTTGATGATGGCATGATGTTGCAAGGCAAGCAGATCTGGGCCTCATCTAGCTTTGGTTGAGAGGTATGGGTGATACAGCAGAGGACGTTAGGATCCTGTCTGTGACATAGGGCAGAGTTGATGGACTTGATGCCCCTTCTGAGATCCAATAATTTGTATCTAGCAAGAGAGTTCCCTTCTTATCACAGGCTTGTTAGCATTTTCACAATGATATGGCTTGGTTTCAACTGATGACCTTGCATTTTTTAATCTCCTAGGCCAGCCCCTAACACATGAAATAAAAACATTTTTTCTTTTCCAATCTCAGAGAGAATAAAAATCAAATCCCTACAGAACAAAGGACTTTGAAGCACTACAGAGCCGTAGGTAGCCAAGTCAAGCCATTGGACAGAAGGAGAACTCTGAAAGCCTAGATTAAATTGCCTACTTGCTGAACAACCCTCCTGAAGAGATGTCACCTTTCACTCAGAGGTGGAAACTTTTTCCCCTCAGTGTGAGCATTCACGAGTGAAAGAAGCAGGCAAGGAAGGGGAGGAACAAGTGTAATGAAACACTACAGACTCCGATCAGGAGTTAAGCAATTTTCAGCAACTGAGATGATCTGTGCTGACTTATGAGATGCAGAAGAGGCTTGTGCAAGTCCACCAGCACAGTAATGTGGAATTAGGGGCTAGTATGCCACTGAGTTTTTCTACTGGAGTCTGCAGAAATACTGTAAATTGCATCCTAAAGGTAAATTGCCTCATATTTGGAGATAGTAGTCTCATCCCGAGGATATATGTTCCTTTCCCATGAATTAAAACTTCAGGATCCAACTAATGAAAAAAACTCCATTCCATCCCTCTCTCCCGCCGTAGCTTGGCACAATCTCATTTTCTCAGACTGATGAGAAAAGCTTGATACCTATCTTCAAAGGGATCTCTGTCACCCATAGCTCTGCTCTCCCAGCTGCTGCGGGGCCAAGGGCTGCTGGAACAGCTGCAGTGCTGCCAGCCTGGCTCCCACCAGGCAGGCAGAGCCTCTCTGTGTTCAATAAACTGTGCAATAGCCTTAAGCCATTATGCTGTGACTGCTACTCTTATTGTGTGACATTGAGGTCAACACTTAACTGCATTCACATATGTGTCTCTGTAGGTCAATGCAAATCAGCCGAGGAGGAACTTTTCGACTAACATATCTGGAACTGGGGGGAAAGTGCTGCTTTCACCTGGGGTACCGCGAGGAATTGCTCTTTGTAATCTGCTTCCCTCCTTCTGCAGCACGGAACTGGGGCAAGGGTGGGGGAGGGCCCTCTGCCAGCTCAGAAACAACAGAGAATTTGGCCTGTGCATGTTTTAGGGCAGTCACACTTCTGATGGTTTTCTGACAAAGCTTTTAATTCCTTTTATTGGTGTAATAATTGATCTCCTAACAATGCAGCCTGAGATGCTGCCAGGCATTTCCAATGGGCTTGGATTAAATAGCATGCAATTCCTCCATTCAGCTGTGATAACACTTCTCTGGAATTATCCTGCAGATGAGATCAGGGTGAGGTAGGCTACCTCTGGCTCGTGTGTAGCAATTCAGGGAAATGGGAGCATCCTAAAAGACATCGTTCAAGGATAACCTTCCCAGAGGGATATTTCTACTTAATCCCTGCCACTTAGAATCTTGTTTTTATACCCTGCAATACACACAAAGCTCCTAAAAATTCCCATCCATTACAAGATGCATGAATCCTGCTCTATATTTTGCTAAATTCTTAACCTGAATGACATCTTCCAAAGGGAAGTTCCACAAATTATTTAGATGCTATGTGGAAAACATTTCACTGTACCTGCCTCTATTGTAATTGAATCCCCTTTCATTTTCTGCACAAGGCAATAGTTTTGCCTTCAACTTCCTTTGGTATTTATCTATTGCTGCCCTCACTTATTTATTGCCTCTTGAAACTAAGCAAAGACATTTGTTATCATTTCTCTTTATGCCATAGTCTCTTTATTCCTCTAGGTTTTTGTCCCTCTGTTTCTAGTTTAGTTTCTGTTATGTCTCTTGATATCCTGGTTTGACTGAAATTTGAGACAAAATTAGTGGATTGCTTTATTAGTGCTTGGGTTTCACATTAAAAGCTTGAAGCTAGAGTGCTCTTTCAAGTGGAGGTACATCACAATTTTATCTTCTGAGGGTACTTGCCTTCTTTGCAAGTTACTGATGCTACCACATATTTGGGTTATTTCATACTCTTAGAGGAAGAAATGCCTAAGAGCTGTGATAACTTTAATTGCTTGTCAAGACATTTGCAAAAATGTAATAGTAGCTGCTGTTTGGCATCCAGAAGTACACTCAGGTTCTCTAGGATGAATTATGCTGGAAGAAGTGAATTTGTCATCCTTACCGAAATTATCAGCTTGCATTACTTTCCATAAAGATAATGATTTCAACTCAGTTAAGTGATTTCTATTTTTTAGACCTGATGTCCCTCATGCTCTCCAGTTAAATCTATCACATAATTGGTGCTGGCCTCAGAGATGTTACAAGGATGAAAACTTGCATTTACTGTGGTTAGCTCTTTTGTAAGGGATAGCAGACATTGCTGTGGGTGCCTAGGTTTCTATTTAATTGAGGGAAACAATGCTTGAAAAGGTACAGTTGGCTTCATGTCTGTGATGTCTGAGACACAGAAGAATGAATCACCAGAGTGGAAGAATTGCTTGCTTTTTTTTTTTTTTTCACTGATGAGTCCCAGCATGGTGTCAGGCTGGAAGCTGAAAATTTATAGCTTCAAACCATCTGTGGATATGTTAGATACCACGTGGATTCCCCATTCACTTGCAGGTCAGACTGCATGGCTGGCATGCCATGTGTGGGCTGCTGTGGATAGAGGAGCACAGCTATTTAGGAATTCTGAGCTGGTTTGCTGACCTCTCCCTTGGTTCATCTACAAAACTTACTTCCTCTTTCCTGGCAGTCATGAGACTTTGGGTGGTTGGTCCTTTACAGATTCGGAGTAAATACATAGTAAAAATGCTGATGAGGAAAAAGACAAGAAATTAAATTCTCTTAGAAATAGTAGAAGAGTGTGAAGGACAAAGGCTGATGTGCCTACGAATGGATATGTAGGGTAGGAAGCTGCTGAGTTCACGATCTGTCAGACTGACCAGAATTGCTTCATTGTCTCTTCTTATTCCCCTCCTGGTTGGTACCCATCTGTTGTGTCTTGTCTTAGCATATTAATTTTGGCATATAATTGCATCCCATTATCAAAAGGAAATAAAAAGGCTTTTAAAATAAATGAGTGTTGGAATTTAACCCCATCCATAAAGCACTCCAGTCCTCTTGCCATTCCTCAGCTCTGGTCCCCAGTCTTATTCCTGGCTTTGCTGCTCTGAGATTCCTCTTGGCATTTCTCACTTCACTTATCCAAGATCCTAACATTCTGCTCCTATCTTCTTGGCTAACATGTCTCATGTCCCTGGCTGTGCACTGCCTCTGGTATTCCTGAGCAGAGCTGGGACCTCAGGGGCATGGGATACGGTTTTTGCTCATCGAGGTCGCTTGGAGCTGTCATTGTGCTCCTGTTGAAAGGAAGTTGGCAGAAAACAGTTTTCTTTTTCAGAGTAAGCATCTGAACGTCTGGTGTTCTCCTGCCCTTTTCTCTCTTAGTAGTCTTCTCCCCATTCAGCCCCATGATGTCCCACCACCACTGAAATAGTCTCCCTCCTGGGAGCTTCCCAAGTCCCTTGCCTCTGAGAAAAGTGCTCCTCTTGAAGTCACTTTTCTTGATCACTTGCAGATTGCCTGGGAAGAAGATGGGAATTGGTTACCTTTATCCATATAGGCTTGGTGAATTAACCCATCCTGTTAGCAACTTCCTCATTGGTGTGACTCACAGTGTGGAAGAAGAGGAGTACACAGAGAGGAGTGAGCAGTTGCCCATTTGCCAAGCTGACTTGAGGACTTTGCTGACTGCTTTCCCTCAGGGCACCATGCTCTCACAGAGGAGACAGCTGGGTGACTTGCTTGTACTGTGAGGGCTTGAAGAGTCACATTTTACACAGAGGATCCCAGGTATTGCACAGAGGCTGAGAGAATGGAGATGCTGGCTCTGGAAGACTTGTTGGTGGATTGAGAGGCTCCAGGCAGTGCCTTGATGCCTGAATCGATTGGACTAAGTGTGCTCTGAGACCCTTGAGAACCCTTACTTTTCATTGCTTCCAGCTGGGGGTCCTCAGAGTAGGCTCTTCAGTCCAGTGAAGGTTCATGGTGTTGAGGTTTGGCCTCAAAAATGCTTCTGGGGGTTGTGTTGTGGCAGGGTAGACCCATTCTCAGACACCTGTTCCCTGAAAAGCTTATGTTCTTACTTAGCTCTGTCATTGCACTGCTGGATACTCTAGACTGTGATTTATGAAAACCCTTAAAGCTGTGTTTGAGTACTGGTTAGGGGTTGAGAGGAGAATTATACAATTAGAATTATTGTGAGGGGAAAATAATAATACAAGTGATATTTAAAACTGTGGAGAAATGAAGTGGGCGTGGAGTTGGGCAAGAAAATTAATGCAAGGTGCAGAGAGTATTTCTGAGGCGCTCAGATTCTTGCAAGTGCTGTGTAAAAAAATATTTGAAGTAAGCATTTGGTTGTGGATTCCTTTGTGTCTTTCATTGCTGTTTATCACAGGGGATTATCTCTGCAATGGAAGAAGGCACCAAAAGAATTGTTCAATGTAGAAGATGGAGAATGTCTCCACTTATAAAAGGTAGCCAAAATGGTTTGATGTGCAACAGGTGCAGAATGAGTGACAACTAAGGCTATGGTTTTGAGCAGCACATCCTGAAGGGCTCATAATGCAGCTCCATCCAGGATGTGGAAGGGCTGGTATTTGTAGGAGTAAATAGCTTATGCATAGGGCTAAAAACTAGTGCTAGAAAACTGCTTAACTCTACTTCAGAGAGGGTTGGGATTAAAGGTGGGCTGGTCAATAGCTGCACTGCTGCCAGGGTTTGGCAGGGCAAGGATGAACGTGTTGCACATAGCTAACCACAGCTGGTTGGCATCTCAGGGCCTGATTTCCAAGCAGTTGAGCCATCCTCTGACCTCAGCTGGATCCTGTGGCATATCTTGTCCTAACACCCTCTTTCCAAAATATCTAGTGATATCAGGCCACTGTCTTGCTCTTTTGAATCCACAGATAAGCCAGGACTGTCAAGTCCTGAGCCCTGTCTATGTGGCTGTTGGAAAAGAAATGAGGTATGGATTTGAAGGAGTACTTAAAGCACTAACAACAACAGATATGAAGGTATGCCAGCTTAAAGTAAGCTTTAGTTAGAACAATGCAAATTAATGCATCTTGAGGAAAGAAATGTAGAGCTGAAAACTCATAATAACCCTAAAATAACAGGTAAGTACCTTATCAGAGTCTGTGGTCCCATATGGTCACCATCAATCTCATTAGTACATAATAATTTTGAATTTGCCTATCATTTGCAGAAACAGTTCCTAACTTAAGAAACTGAGATGGTATGGAGGAGATAAAGAATTAAATTAAGCTTAAGGCTGCACAAATTATTTTAAAATTGCTGGGTATGAGTTTCCTATAATGTACAAAGTATTTTATCTCATTTGCCTCTTCCTCCTTCTACCTGTCTGACAGCTACTGATCTGATGACTACATTGTTTTTTGAAAAAAAAGATAAAGGAGAAGCAAGTACTGTGGACAAGACACACAGCCATGTGGTTTGCTGAGAAATCTGAGCATGTGTGTGGTCTGACATGCACGCAGGTGGGCTGGCTGAGGCAGAGACAGAGCAGAACATTTCCTTGGGAGTCACGCTGCCCAGAGTAGCAGAACAGCAGGATCTGTCACTGCGAGAAGAGGCTGGTACCATCCACTTAAAGCAGTAGGCACTGTGAGCCTCTGCCTCCAGCAGGTCAGCCTGGCTGGTGTGTCTGCCAGGAGCAGGTTTGGTTGTGTTTGGTCCTTCTGTCTCCCTGGGTGAGGTTTGTCCCAGTACCAACTGTGGCCACTCTGCCCCAGCAGTGTGGCAGATCCTGCATGGTCAGTGTATCGTGTTTTGTGCTTTCACTGCTGCCACATGCATCTGATTTCCTGCCCTTTTGTTGTGGTTGTCAACACCAAATTTTGCCTGTGCTGCTAGGCATTTTTGAACTAGCTCTGAACCTGTCCTCACAGGCGCACACGTGCATGCCTGTACTTATGCAACACCCATTAACAGGAAAGAACACTCAGTATAAACACATACACACACAGAGCCATATGGACACATGCTTATTAATTGAAACCAGGCCCGTGTACTGAATCTCTTTGTTAGCATCCAAATCCCGGCCAATCTGCCAGCACTTGGGAGATGCAAGACTGGATCAGTTCCATTGTCTGTCACTTAAGAGCTGAAAATTACTTCACTGGCTCCTGGCCTTTGCTCCCATATTCTTTGAGAAATAGCATTGACATTTTGTTTGAATGCACATGTGGATAAATTTATATTTTGTGGACTATACTACATATAAGTTATACCTGGTACTTACTCCCATGCAGATGGTTAGCTTAAGGCATACAAATAATTTAAGTTGTCATATCCAGTACGAGTGACCAGAAACATAGTGAACTCCAGAGCAGGGAATTGCTTCTTTAAAGTCTACTTTACATACTGGATAACAGTCTTTTGATGATAAAAAGACTTGATTACCCAGGAAATGTCACAATAAAGTTTGGTGTGAAACTGAATTATTGCTTTGGCATCCCAAACAATTCACTGATCCTTAAATACAAGAGCACTTGGTGCTTCAACAACAGAACCTCAGGCAGAGTGGAAGGAGCTTTAGGAGAGGTCAGAGCTCAGTGGCAGTAAGTACTGAAAAGTGCAAAGTCTTTTATTAGTCTCTGCAGATATTGAAAAGTTTGAAGAGAATGAGGTGGAGGTCACCAGGCTGGACACAGAGGTACCTCCATATTAAGGCTATTTAATGCTGTCAGAACAATTCAGAGGAATGCCTGACTCTGCCACTATTTTCTGTGTGATGTTGTGGGGGGCAGTCAGATTGTTGTGGCCATTTGCTGAGACTAAGTTTGTGTGTGCCACTTTACTCTCTCATCAAACAAGAAAAACTTTTTATGCAGCCACTTATAATGATATCTTAAGATCTCTCTCTGGTGTTTAAGGTCTGGTCCTGTAAACAGACCCCTGTGTCCTGCGCCCTGCTCAGTAGGCAGAAGATGCATCTGAGTCTCACATCAGGAGCACATACATCTCCTGGTCATGATTTGGGTGTGTAAAATTCTGCCCTGAATGGCAGGTCTACAGCAGACTCTGTGGTGAGCAGTGCCCAGCCTTCAAAAGATCAAACTCTAGCTTCTCTTCTTGAGATTGTTCCAGAAGTTTTGGTCTGAGTGTTGTTGCTAAAAGATTGTTTCTTTGAAGGAGACAGGGAGCTGTGTTGACCAAGAGTGGAGCTAGCAAGCCAAGTCTGGCAAAGGAGAAAGTCCAGGGCATGGGGACTTGGGAAGGGTGGAATGGCAGGGAATGCTTGCAGGCATTTTAAGTCATCCAATGTTGCAGACCATAATTTTCCTGAGGACTTGGTATTTTGAAACACACTATATGTGTTTGATCTGTCTTCCCTCTAAAAGACCATCAGGAAGATTTGCCAGTGATTTAGTGTGCCCATACTGGGGGGAGGGAAAGCAGATCATTAAGCCTTGAATACACCCTGCCATCTGGATGGGCTCAATGCGCAAGAAGGCGTAAAGTTGGGATGCAAATGTGCAGCACTTGGTCCTTAGCCAAGACAGAGCTTGTGCTCAATTGTTTCAAAGCAGATCTATGTAGACATGACTTATTGCAGGGAAGGAAAGGGGCCGAAGGCAGCCCTTGGGGTGTGCATTGCAGAACTCACTGCAGCTGAAACCTATGGGAGCTGTGCTTTGAATGCATAGAGATTTTTATACATGGGCTATTGGTGTCTTGACAGAAGTACCTAAGATTAACTGATCCTTTTGACATTTATCTTTGTGCTCTTGTGTTACCCATCCAGAGGGTTTACACTGGTGAGAGGTTTCCTGGTGTTCCCCAGAGCAGGAATTCTGACCTGAGGTTACTGGTGGCATAAGGAGAGGCATGCAATCTTCCTTCAGCCTCTTTATGCAGGCAAGAAGATTAATACAACTAGTTATACTGAGAATGTTACAGTGGGTTGTAGAAATACACTCTTCCCTCTCTGCCTTTACCATGGACTGAATGTGATGCTGAGCACATAACACCCCCCCCAGCTTTTCAGCAGTGACCATGAGCTGTTTTGTATTTAGAGGCCACTGTGGCAGCCAGAATTAATGGTCAGCATTGCAGATTTTTAGCTGTGATCTGCCTATGAATCAATTCCCCTCTTTCTGAAATATCTGTGATAATGGTTTGGTTTTGTAGGGGTGACTGGAAGACAAAAGTCCTTTTGAGTTTGGGAATGGTTTGGTGGGGATAATAATGAGGCAAGCTGAAAAGCCCAGAAGGGAAGCAGAGTTCTGTATGCTGTGCCGTGCGCTGCTGGCGTGCAGATAAATACGGCCACAAGAGTGAATAACGAGGATAGCCTCATCCACAGAGCACTTCTGTGTGCTGAATGAGGCAGGGGGTCCAGCAGCAAGGGGAAGAATATGGGATCAGTTAATTAGAACTGTACCTCTATTATTATTTCCGTTTCTAGAGTTTGGTCCCTTTCCACAATCCATTTTGGTATCAAATCAAGGATGGGTAGGAACAAAATGTTTATTTTTAGAGACTCTTGTGTGGTTGAAACTTACATTTGATATCAAAAGCCATTTCCTGTCCATATTTGAAGTTGGTATCAAGCTATTCTGCAGCAGTTGCTAGTGGAAACTGTTGATGTGTTGGTACACTTCCATTATCCATTGCTCTGCTCCGCAGTTCGGGAACTGGAAGGCATGCAGGTGGCTTCATTTTAATGTCTATTTAAAGTGTAAATGGCTGTCTGCAGTGCTCTTTGAAAAGGCAAGGGCTGTTGGAAGCTTTCAACACTGGTGGGAGCTAAGAGTGCACATGTGACAGAGAAAAGTGGCAAACGTGATGCAAGATAATTGCTGATGGCTTTGAGGATTAAAGCGAGACTCCTGCCCTTTGAATATCTGTAGGAGCTCTGGAAGGTGGCGACACTGGGAAGCAAGAGGAATGCAGTCCCCAGGGAAGCAGTGTGGTGGGGGTGTGACAAGGCACATGAGTCAGCCCACTCCTGGAAGAATCAGACTGGGAGAAGGGTGCTTTTGGTTAAATAATGTCAAGTGGTGCCTATTTTGTGCCTGTTAATCTGCCTGTCTTGAAAGTAGGGGTCTACATAGCAGCCTGGCTTTGATTGTCAGAAACCAGCAGACATTAGGTTTTCATAGACCCAGAAAGCAGAGTTAGAATGTTTTCTCATGCTAGAAATCTGTATTTCCAGACATGCTGGAGGTCACTTTGCAGCCATGTTTTCAATTTTTGTAAAGTAGGTGATGTGGAACTATAAAAGTTAAGGTAAGTCCATGCATATGAAGAGTGCTGTTATAAACAGAAATTCCAGACAGTAAAAGAGAGGAGAAACAAGGGCTCAGAGTCTGTGGCTTCCCATCCATTGCATCTTCTCACAGAGAGAGCTCCCTGATGAAAGAGCTCCATTTTACTTGAATCCCACTCAAATCAGTGCTTCTGGGGAAAAGAGTAGGATTTCAACACAGGGACATGGATTTTTTCCCTTAGCTCCATCTGGCATGACACAAGCAGGGCTGTGTAGTGTTTTCCACTTGAATTCCAAATAGCTCTGACTCTACTGTGGCGCAAAAGCTTTGCTGATATTTGGATATATGTGCAACACAGTTGAAATTGGCAAAAAGTTAAGAATGGGCTCATTTTCCTGATTGTGGATTCTCTGAGCAAGTAGTGCTTTTATCTATAGCATATGTGTTGGCCTAAGTGACATTGTGATCTATATTACAGTCATGCTTCTCTGTGGGCAAGCAATTATACAACAGGGACCCCTAGATTTACTGCACTGCAAATACAAACTTTGCCCTTATTGCATCAAGGTCATTGCAAATCTTCTGGTAGACATATGGCAAAAAAAAGGAAAAAAGAAAAAAAAAAGAAAAAAAAGAAAAAAAGAGAAACTTCTCTTTGTCTCCCTGTTGCAGGGTTTCAAGGTGTCTACTGGGTGCCTGTGTCCAATTTTTCTGTCTTGGATGTTTGAAATGAGGTACTTAAACTGATGGACCTTGCCGAGCCTCTGCAGCTTCCAGAGATTTCACTGGCAACTCATCAGGATTAAAACCACAACCCAGAAAGTTGGTTGCCTTAATACAGGTTTAGCTACTGATGTGCTGCAATCAGTCTTTAGGAAGCTAAGGCTTACTCTTTGTGAAACTGAGAAAGACCTGTTTTCTTAAGATGGACTGGAAGGGAAGGGGAGTTAGCTGTAGTCTTGGCACCCTGAAATAGGAACTGTGGAGGTCCTAAAGCGCTGAAGTTTTTCCATTTTCAGGCCATCCCATCACCTCCTCCCTCTCTGCTTCCAGTCTACTTCCCCCAGGTCGATATTATTTCTTTGCCTCAGTTTCTATCTGTACCCAGCAGAGGGGTTAGCATTTGCTGCAGGAGAAAACAGCAGACCTATTTACCTACCTGAGCTCCAAACAGCTCTCAGTAGCCAAAGGAACTGAGCCATAGTCATCTGTTGCGGCCTGATGATTCCAAAGCTTTTGCTGATTCCCCTGTAGAGTTTCTTCCTCCATTTCCATTTGCCTTGTAGGTTTCTTATTGGTGAGAAACACTCCCATGATGTCATCTTTTACGTGGGTCAAGATGCTGCATTTTTCTTTTTCATGACATGCCACAGGCCAACAGGGAGCCCATCTGAGGGGTGCCGAGTGGGGCTGGGGCATGCTCCCATTTCTGAATTATACTGCGATAAATCAATACTGTCCCTGGCTGGGGATGCTGTACCACACAGAAACATAAATCCAGCAGAGGCGTTTGCTGGGCTTGCACTGACCTCTAGTGACAGCACACGGGACCAGGGCTTTAAGCCACCAAAGGGCTGAGAGGGCATGTCTGGGTCCATCCGTCGGTGCTGGATGGTTTGTAACAGTTCACCGCAGTTTTTGGCAGAACTGCGACTGTGAGCCTACGGTACTGCCTTGGGGAAGCAAGCCCACTGACTGACTGCTTGGTAGATGACTGCAGTGGGTCTCAGGTGTCCCAAACCCCATACACCTCCCTGCTAAACTGCTTGTCCTCCCCAGCCCACCAGTATGGTAATGGTCTTCATCTTCTGCAGTGTTTGTTCTTCCTGTCCATCTCATTCTCCCACCTGTCCCTAAATTTGATATCCCACTTCTTTCTATTGCCCCATTCCTTCATGGCATCTGATCGCTGCCAGTCAGCCCAGGGGTGATCCTGAGTCCTTCATCTCTGCCTTTGACCTCTGCATCCTCTCCTCACCCCTGACTCTCTTGCAGAGCCTGCAAGTCCTTTCCAGAGCTGGGATGCAAATGACCAGGGTTTTGGTTTCTTTGCCACGAAGCTCCTTGCTCTACCACATAGTGGATCATCCTCTGTGTGATACACATGAAGCATCTCCTGCTTCTAATGCCATTTAGAACCTGCCCAAAAATATGCACAAGCTGTGTTGAGGCTGTCTTTTACTTCTCCAAATCTGTAAATAAAAATAGTGAGAACTTTGGATTCAGCCTTGGGAGCTGCTAAATGTACCTCCAAAATGCTAAGCAGACTCAGCTTCTAGGGATGCCATTAGGACTCATGGGATGTCAGCAGTTCCCAGGGAGCCCTGCATTCCCCAGGAGCATGGGGGAAACCTGCCATGGCTGCAGTGTGTAAAGGCATGGAAGAGGCATGGAAGCCTTTTTCACAGCCTCCCTCAGCCTCATGCTGACCTCACCCCTCAAAGGCCATACCCACAGGAGCACCCTTTGCTTTCTTGGCTAAGCAACCCTGCAGTGTGCATTTATGGTTTTCTGGGCTCTGATAACTAGGCAGTGTCTCGTTTGGTTGATACTCCTGTCTCAATAACCATACATTCCCTCATCCTCCCAAAACCCTAGGAAGTGCTCTTACTTACCAATTACAGCTCAGTTACTCCAGCTCCATGTTATCATCAGAGCAAGGCCCAAAAAGTTCTGCAGTGAGCACATCAATGAAACAAACCTTTTATTCTGGTAGTTGCTTCCAGAGAAAGAAATAATCTATGATACTCCACAGAACTCTGCATAAAAAGTCCTGTCCATCTGTGAACTCCAAAAACTAGTCTTCTGTCCACCTGTACATTTATCTGGAAGGCTGACAGAGGCAGGAGCATCCCCCAAACCCCCTTCTTTAGCACCTCTGACTGTGTTATGTTCTTCAGGTCATCTGTATAAGAGTTACCACATTCACAAGACAGAGCTCCACAGCACTGCTTCTTCCCTTAGATAGATCCAGTTCTGTCATCCAAACACTGATACTGAAATTAGACTGAGAGATCAGCTGAGGCATCTTGGCTTCTCATAAATCTCTGCTGAGGAGCATGCTTTCTGTATTTGCCTGGAGGCATCTGCTGTGGATTGACCCCTCTGGTCTCTGGCTAACCTGGTTCACATGAGAAGCCTGAGAGGGGGTGGAACGTAGGAAAGATGCCAGCTACAGCCTTCCATGCTAGGCTGAGCAGAAAGGCAATCAGGTTTCCTAAGCACTGTAACAGATGACAAGGTGTATATTTATACCAGATACCCACATACTTTGAGTGAATTGTGCAACATGAGATTTGTCATCATGCATCAGATCACAGTGTATCTAATTCAATACTATGGTGCTGACAATGTTGGGAGAGCTGAGCTGCCTGCAGTGATGCACCTCACCAACTGTGCAATGCGGGAACAGCGGGTCTGCAATTAATATTCCTCCCCAGTTCCTCCAACAATCAACTGGTACCCTGACTGCTCTTATTATCTGAGCAGGCAGAGCTGCAAATATAAATAATCACAAGTTTAGGCAGCCTTCTAATTACAACTAGTACAACCACAGCATACATTTCTAGGCTGCCCCCTGGACTGGATATATTTTGAGTGGGATAATACGTCATGCTGATTTCACCTTACTTTCCTCTGTTAAAAGATTCCTGGGCTAGTTGCACCCTGGATTCCAGCAGTGAGGAGTTATTCTAGTGCTGGAAGCAACCCGTAGATTTTTACACCACTTCTGGCATTATCTTTGATACCTCCCATGAGCTCCTCATTCCTTGCACACTTGGTTTTTATTTAGTTTTGTTTGGTTTTGGGTTTTTTGTATTTTGTTATTGGTGGTGATTTGGTTTTTCTCTGTTGTCTTTGCTGCAAGGGAATCAAGCCATTTTGCTTTGGGTGTGCTGGCAGTCAGCCACGTTCTGTAAATGCAGCAGGTGCTGCTGCCTTTGTGTTCACAGCACTGTCATCACCCTTTGATCAGGCCAGGAGTCACTTACTTTGCTTGGCTGGTTTGGGCTTCTGCCATTCCCAGAGCAAGGCTCTCCCCTAAGGTGTCTGCAGCAGCTTTTTCAATGCTCCCATGAATATGTAGAGATCATTTCAAACCCTTAAATGTGACCAGTTATTGGACTGCTTCTTTCCAGCCTACATAGCATGACTTCCTGGTCAGAGCAAGAATGTCTCTTGTACAAGAAGCTCTTGCCCCTTTGTCTCATTTTTAGTGCTTTCTGCAGCTGATTTACTGTAGTCAAATGCCCTGAATTAGTCAGCTGTTTGCCTGTGTCAAACACCTTTCTCCTTGCAGTGACCCGCAGAAAAGAACCAGGGAGGGGTAATCCTTTTCCTCTGCAGTTGAACCTCAGGCTTGGGAGTTTCTCCTCTCTGTTTCTGCTCTTTCAAAGGCTTCTTTTCCAAGTCCAGGGACTCTGCTGTGAAGTACTGGAGTCAGCTGTGATCCCAGGCCTTGGTCCCTGAAATCCCTGTAATGGCTCTTGCAGAGTGACATGACTTGGCATCTCACAGTCCATGTGGCACTGGGTCGGTGTCACTTCAGGCTCTGTGGAAAGACAATTTTTGAGCAAATATCTGTCATGTGATAAAACCAATAGTGTTATTTGCTCCTATTTCTGCTATCTTATGTTTTGTAATGGATCCATATTTGTTGGCATCTGCTTTTCTGTTTGATGCGTTCTGTCTTGGTGGTTCCAAGTGTAATGTCATGTCTCCGAGCCTCAAATGTAACAAGATTCAGAAGATGGTGGTGGGAGCTACTGGGTGTGAAGCAAAGACTGTCTCATTTGTAAGGAATTATACTTCAAGGACTAGATAACTAGGTTTGTCAGATGCCAGGGGACTCAGTTACTTTTCCACCTGTAGATTAGGGTACTGATCCTTTAGTAGCCCAAGTGATTTTTTTTTCAGGCAAACCAAGCTACCCCTGATGCCTTTTTCCTGGTGTTAGGAAATTGAAGCTAAATACTGTTTGAGGGTTGGGGGTCATTACCTCAGTATTTTAATTAAGATCCTGTTTGATGCATCCACTTCACCCAGGTGACAGTGTGGCAATGCACATCCACTGTTAATCATGTACACCAGTTAGAGACTTTACACATTAGCATATCTAACTAGGGAGCCCAATAATGGGGCTGGGGTGGGCTAACCTCTAGTTTACAGAATCTGTCCTACTAGGAGACCTTGGCTTCCTGAGATAGTAGGATGTTTGGTCTCCCTGGTTCTGCAGTTCTGGGGTGTTCAGTCTCAGGGCCTGCAGAACACTTACAAAACACTAAGCACTAGATTAAGTGAAGGGTTACAATCATGCATACTAATGCTTGTAGAAACACAGAACTGTGTAAAAGGTATATAAAAGAAAAGGCAAAACTTATTCCAGCATCACCCAGAGTGTCCAGTAGCCTTCATATCCTTTCTAAGCTATCACGGACAACAGTTTGTGGTGACACAAATGCTGTTGGAGACCCCTGTTCAAAAACTGAGACCATTGCCTATGACCTGTCCTGGTCATATCAACAAGGCTGGCATTGCCTTGTCATCCTGTGAGGTATCATATTGTCACATCTGGACTGTGCTGGAAACAGGACACAGACCCCAGCCTAGCAGTGGGTGTGCTCCTGCCAGGCTCACTGGCTAGCTTCCCACTGTACCCCACCTCAGTGAGTGGCTCATGTCTCACCTGGCAGTGTTAGCCTTGTCCACGGTGGCCAGATGGTGTTTGGTTGCCCTGCACTTCTAGGAGTGCCAGGAGGATGAGGAACAGCAGGATTCAGTGGCCACAGCACTAAGCAGTGCTCACAGCACCAAGCCTGGCAGTGTTCAAGATGTGTTTGGACCATATTCTCAGGCACATGGCGTGATTCTTGGAATGGCCTGTGCAAGGCCAGGAGCTTGACTCGAAGATCCTGGTTGGTTCCTTCCAACTCAACATATTCTATAATTCTATGACTCCTGAAACCTCCTGAGACCAAGACAAGTGTCCACCCGCTGTGAGCCCTTCCCACACCCTGCTATAAGAGGTCCCCCTCTGGTAAAACTTCAGCTCCTTAAGATTCATGTCACTGTTCTACACTCAATTAGCATGCCTTAGCTCTCCCTGAGGTAAATTAATGAAAAAGAAAACTTTCCTACACAACTGACTCTTGCTAGATTTTACCTCATCTCACAGCTCACAGGACTGTACCCCAAGTTTTCTGAGATCTGCCAGTGTCATGGGCTTTGGACTCTTTCCTCAGGCTCTAGAACTGCAGAGGTGTTTGGCCAGAAAATGCTAAAGAGGCAACAGCTATACCAACTTGTGAGACCCAGAAAAACACCTTGGTGATTTTGCTTTGGGACAGATGAGAGTCTGCCAGAGTGAGAAAGTATGTTTCCAGCTTTCCTGGGTGTGAAGCAAAGTGAGTTGCTGAGGCTGAGTGATACCACTGCTCACACTGTCTGCCTGAGCTTGCAGGCAGCATGAAGCAGGAGCTCTGAGAGTTGTTCTGCTTCCTACTTCCTCCAGAAGAGGAAATCTCATATACTGGCAGCAAGAGAACACGGTAGTTCTGCATTGTCTAAAGGGGTGGGCTGTGGTTCAATGAGAACAGCAAATACTTCTGCTAACAAATATCTGAAATACTACTAATAAAAAAAAAACCCAGAGCAAAACTCTTTATTATAAAGGGAATCAGATTTTATTTTTATACCCACAAAGTTAAAAATATGCATTTCAAAATATTTACAATGACTATATATGAAATAACCTTTGTTAATGAAACACCAACATACAGTACTAGAATATATCCACCAAATTGATAAAGTCTACATAAGAAGAAAATGTAACAGAAAGAGAGAGAGAGGTAAATAGCATCCATGCACAATCTGCACTAACATGGTTTTTTTTTATACTCTCTACCTTTTAGTTGTGAATGGAGTCACAGGAAATTTTGACCTCATCTCTTGCAAATGCCTCTTGTGACTGAGATTCTTCAAACTAAGAAAGAAATTTGTGGGTTGCAGCAGTACCAATGCAAACTTTCCTATGCCAGCCTTTCACATGGGGACCTTGTATTACAGAGTGGACTCAGAATCTCTCAGCAACCCTGGGAGGTAGCTAGTTTTATGGAAGAATTTGCCAAATGGAGAAGCTCCGGGTTAAGTGGCTGGCCTAAGGTTGTGCAGCAAGGAGCAAAACTCACAAGTCCTGTTTAATCTCTCATAATCTCTCATTAGGGAATAAATTTCCTCTGCTAAGCATTATCTGCTTTTGAGATGAGCTTTGTCACAAGGTGGGGCACTCAATTAATATCATATACCAGGTGATGATGTGGGGAAAAAGCCTTGCCTAGAGATAAGGCAGTAAGTCTTGTCTCAGTAAGGATCTGTGATATAGCAGTGCTGTTACCATGTCCTGGAGCTGAACAGAAGATTATTTTAGTGTAGGCAGACATTCAGATGATTTCTTCCCTGCATGTGTACCACTGAGCAACTGCATCCTCTGTAATTAAGGATCGCTGTATACCTTTACACCTTCTCCCTCTTTCTCTCTCTCTCTCTCTCCCTCTCTCCGTCATCCATGCTTGTATATTTGTCATTCCTACTTGTATCTTATTCAATCATGGGAATATCAAATAGAAAACAGAATGGCAAAAAAATTTGCTGCCTTATTTTTGTAGATATTTTAATACAAAATTCATCCAGTTTCTATTGGGTTTTTTCTCAATTTAATGTCTTTAATGTTCACTCATGTGCATATATATATTTATATATATATTAAAAAATGTAACAAAAGGCTCATCCCATTTGTTTCAATGGACAAATAAAGGGGTCATAATCCTCACTGCCCAACCCACAAGGCACACTCAAATGTAAGTGAGAAGGGCTCTAGGAAGGGAAGAAGATATAGCCCTTGTATTTGTGGTGCCCTTTAATCATCATCATTGAGCTTGAAGCTTTGTGAAGGTATGGCACAACTTTGCAGAAGAGGAGGAGAGCTGCCTGGGTCACTTGCAGATTTCTAGCCCCAGAAGTGCTAGATCAGTAGGAGTTGTTTCTCCTTCTCTTTGGTGAAGGAGTTTCTGAGGGTTCTAGCTTTGTTAGTGATTTTTCTGTGGTGGCAGTGGTGATGATGGTGGCTGCTTCTCACTATTGGCCCAACAGTTCTCTCAGCAGAGTAATTCTTCCCCACTCCCAGTAGCCAACCCTCTCCCCTGGACACCCATCAGCCTTATTTTTTCCGAAGAACAAGGTAGAGGATGCCGATGACAAAACTGAAGCAAAAGCAGATCCAGGCCAATATGAAGCAGTAGCCATGGTGAGGATTTGTGGCATACACCATCGAGCCTGTGAACCGAGCCGTGTAAATGGAGACTGCAATCAGAATGCACATCCCTGTGGGAAAGAAGAGGGAAAGGGGAGTTGGAAAACGCACAGAAACCAGCATTGCCGCAAGACTTCTGAAGTACTGCTGTCCCCTGAGATTGTAATGCACGTCTTGTGCCGTAAGAGAGAGGAGCTGCTGCCCATTAGGCTTATTTGTGGAGGATTTCTTTTGCAGCTGTGATGACATAAGACACTTGGGGCTTGTTTAGTGGGTGCCATGAGGAATAAACCTTTGTTAGGAGGAAATCAGTAATAAAATCTGATGACAGTTTTGCGCTACATGTTGAATCCCACGTGCAGTAACTTTCTAACTGTTTATTCCCCTGCTCCCCCAAAACACTTGGATCCTTTTTGTTGTCTTTCAAAGGTATTTTGAAAAACCCACTGGGATTTACTAATGAAAATCTGGAAATATTTTCATTATATACAACCAAAAAAAAATATCCCAACCCAACTCTTTCCAAGTCCCCAGTTCTTTGTTTTGTAACAAAAATTGGGCCACTGCAAACATTTTTTGGGCTGACAACCTCCCCTGGTGACCATGTGTGGCCACTTGTGTTCACAGAGGCAGTGGGACGCACATGGAGCCAGGGCAGGGTGTGCAGGTGCATACTCACAGCAAACCAGCATGACGGCTCCAGTCATGTAGAAACGTTTGCCTTTCTCCAGGGTGAACAGCTGGACAATGAACAGGACGAGCGCCACAACAGAGAAGATGATCGAGAGGATCATAAAGGCTTGCACGGCTTTGAGGGAAGCTGTCATAACACAGAATAGATTGGAGAAGGTCAGGACTCAGTCTTGGCAGTGCTCATCAATGTCCTGTGATTCACCACGGTGAAAATGCGGGTGTAACTTACCCTCATCTTGACTGCTAACTGGCAGCTGAGTGCAGGTCTTGTTGCACAGCAGCCAGAGTCCTGTTGAGATCGTTGCATAGCTGGAAGAACCCACCATCCAAACCTGAAATAGGACAGAACAGTTGTGTCAAGGGGCAGGAAGGCTTCTCTGCTGTTCTTTCAGACTAAACCATAAAGTGAGCGCGAGTAGCCCAACTGCCTGAAAATGTCGACACGGGTTGGTCACGATGAGCAGCCAGTCAGGTGGGATATGGCACTGGCTTCCAGTGCCATGAGTCAATCAGTGCGGGCAAAACACTGTGAAGTTTGTTCCAGTCATCGTGGAGAAATCTCTCAGGTCACCCTGACCCTCCTCCTAGGCGAGGTGGCGGGGGGCACGGCTGGCCAGGTGGGTGCGAGGGGACCCCAAAATCCGCTCAGACGGCGGGCAGGGGGCGCGGGGACCCCGGCAGCGCCACCAGGGGTCTCCCTCGGCTGGGATTTCCCCGGCGGCCCCGCCGCGCTCCAGGCGTGGAATGTGCCCTGGTGGAACAGCCTGGCCACCAGATGGGGGGAACAGCGCCGTGCCAGGGCTGGTGCTGCTTACCTCCCCAGCCCCGAATTGCACGCTGCCTGGTGAAGGGCGTGAGGTGCTGCTGGCTCTGGGGTCCGGGGAGCTGACAGACAGAAGCTGCCTCCTGCTCCCTGAGCACACCCATCACTGTTTCATCTCTCCCCATGACCGTGAGAGGATGTTCCTCACCCTCACCTGAGCACCCACCCCCTGGTCTGCCTGCCAGCCGTATCTAAGGCTGGCTGCTGCTGTGGAAGGTGAAAGCCGTGTCTCATCCGGGGCAGTCTACTTACGTTGGCAATGGTGGAGACAAAGAGCATGATGACAGTGGCGATGTGAACCACAAAGATACCAGCCAGTAGCACCAACATCTTGGGTCTCTTCTAGGTGGTGTCACCGATACACAGAGCTCTGAGGGAGAACAAGAACAGAGAGAGGTCGTGAAGGGAAGGGCTGAGTCAAAAAACAGCATTACCATAAGTTTTGTTTACATGCGAATACCCAGGTTGATTTTAGGTTCAGTCTGGAAATGTGGATTCACAAAAAAACCCCCACTAAGAACTTTGTCAAAATCTACTCAAGAGGTTAAATAGAGCCTGAAGATTAGGGAACCAATATGGGAGGAGATGTAGAGAATAGGTAGATAACTTTGGGCATTTAAACAATAGCCTGAATATATACACAGGTTGCTTAAATTAATGTATGCTAATGTAAAGTAAAAATGCCATACTCCGGACCTACATTCTAGGAAGAGGAGTTTTCACCCATGGCATTTACAGTGTCAAAAAAGATTTTTCTCTCCCATTTCTCCTCTGGTGTCTCAGCCTCTTCCAACTGGTCTGGGTCACGGACAGGTGGTATGGAATGGGGGACTATGTGTTCCCTGGTGCAACAGCTGTTGAGTACTCGTGGAGAGTGAGTCAGAGGGGTGGCCGCTACTCAGTTGAGCACTCCTTTAAGTGAAGAGGAGAGTAACCAGAACAGAAAAGCCATGAGGTTTTCTAGAGTTGAGGAAGATGCCCAGGTTTGCAATGGAAACTGCCTGATTCCCGTTTAAAACTTGAGGCATGCATGTCACTTTATTACTACAATAAGATTCTCTTGTAATGCAAATTCCTCTTCGGTTTGTTTAGTGTATTTTGCCTCTGTACCCTGCAAACTTTTACTTTTTGTAAGAATTCCTGTCATTGATGGACATGTGATTGGAAAAGGAGAGGAATGTGCTTTAGAAGGCTTGCATGACATGGTTTGTCAAGATTGATAGTTTCTCTCCTGGAAACATGAAATACAAGGAACAAGCTGTGAGAATGAGTGCAGACAAGTCTCACAAATAAAGTGAGTATATTTCAGGCAGAAGCATTTACTGAGTCCACTCTATGGCCAGTAAACTTCCTAGAAAGTTTGACAGGGCTGTGTTACTCTTTCCCTTGGTAGTGCTGGTACTGAAGAGCAGTGTCAAGCATGTGATTCATGTTAGCTGTCAAGTTATTTTGGTCCAGGTGACTCAGGTAAGGTCTGATGCTGTCACCATTTGTACAGGGTATGGTAACACTGTCATGAAACAACACAATTATACTTTATGATGTCTTTCACACAAACTGTGACAAAAGGCTTTGTAAAGTCCCATTCATGTGTCTTTTTTTATTTGATGACTCCACTGTTCTCCACTACTGTCTTTCCTCTCATTGTGGCCATGAGTGGGAGTGTATTCCTGTAAAATGCTGCAGCTGTTCCTGGCACTGCTTTGTATACAGTTTCCCAACCCTCAGTGGATAGGCAGGCTTCTCCGTCAGTGGCACTTAGACCAGTTCAGCATTAGCTGGGACCAGGAGGAATTCCTTGAGTTCAGGATCTCAAAGAACCAGTTCTGTTGGGTCACTGCTCCCACCAAAACAAGGCTACTACTTAGTAAGACAGATTAGGTTTGGTGACTAGTCCCATCTCCTCAGCAAATCTTGTCTACTGTGAGGTTTCCTTTATCTGGAGAACTATCTGGAGCTGTTAAGCTCTGATTAGCTGAATGTGAGCCAGGCTTGCTTCTCTGCTTTGGGGTATCCAAACAAACTCATGCTCCAGAGCTTGATATGTCTGCATGGCCTGGTCACTGTGACCTCTCTTGCCACAGTACCTCCCTTAGTGATGATCTTGGAAAAAGAACAGCCTTCTTAGGACTTTCCATCTGAGTCAAGTGACATGCTCTTATGAGTTCAGCACTGCTAAAATCCAATTCTCAACAGTATATGCAGGCTACCACACAAAAATATCTGATCTAAGAGTTAAACCCCTTCTTTCCATTGCCTGGAACAAGGGCTTCAAAATGCTGGATGGCAACTGATACCAGTATCACCACTAAACCTCAAACTGAGAAACTGTTGCTGTTGCCATTACTAAGTGACATTTCTGCAGCAAACTCCAGTCAAATCTTCCTGTCCCTTTGACTACTTCTCATTCTTTTTATGGGTTACCTTGGTTCTTACACAAGTGCTCTTGACACTATAAGGTACTGGCAAGCATAAATCAAACTCTGACAAATTTGCCTGCTCTGAAATTTGCCTTTACTGAACAGTGGCTAAACTTTCTTCTCTCTTAGAGGAACATAATTTTTCCATGGCCTCTTTAAAATCTCATTCACTGCTCTTTTTTTTTCCTTATTATTTTTAGGACCTGCAAACAAAGCTTTCTACTTGAAAGATTAAAAACCTACTTTCATGACATCCTAAGGACTAGAACACTCCTTTTAAATGCATCTTTTGTTTGCATTCAGAAATGAAAATGAGGAATAAATGTTACTTTACAGTGTAAAAAATCCCACCCAAAATCATGACCTCACGCCCAGGACTTTGACCAATACTCTAATAAAAAACTGAAATCCTTTATTCCCTTTGCTTTTTCTGCCTCTTCTAGCACTGCAGGAGATCAGTGTTAGTTCAGGTGCTTTCAGTGCACCTACTTCCTGAGAACGTCAGCACCTCTCCCTGAATACACACACTATCAAATGCAAACTCCCCCAGGGGAAATGTGCTCCCAGCTTAGTTTTGATTCTTTGTGAGTTAAAGCACAAGCCTCCCTCTGTATTCATTTGCTTTCCCCTTTCTTCATCTCTCTCTGCCTGTTAAATAAAACACGAGAGAACAATCCCAGAGGAGCCGTGGGTAAAGGAATGGCACTGAAATAGATTCACTTCTGTCTCTGATGCTATGGTGTGGACTTTTCCTCCCGTTAGACAGAGAAACTGGCAGAGCATCGGGGACTGACAGGATACCATTTCCATTTGTTAAGTGTGAGACATCTTTCTCCACTACAGGGTGGGGTCACATTGCTGGAGCAATAGGACAAAATTGCATGCAAATGCCTTTTCTTCCATTCCCCTACCTAAACTGCAGCTGCATTTGGAGTTCCTTAGGCTCTTCTTGGGCTATGAGTCAGTCTTAGCCTTCCTAGAGCTGCCAGTTTTTTCCACTGACTCACCCCAAAGCTCTCAAACCCCACAATAATTTAACCCTGAAAGATTAAGTGCTCAGGACACTGTGAGTTTTAGGACTGCTTCTCAAGAACCAGTCAAGCAAACAATTTGTGCGTCTTCCCCAATCATCTTTCAGACAAGAGACCCTAACTAAGCCAAGAAAAAAAAGGAATGAAGACATAACAGTAGAAGGACTATTGAGGTGGGGCAGCCTGGTGGGAGCAGTGAAGGTCATGCACCTGCTGAACAGCCCGCATGAGTCAAGACAAGATCTTGTGCTGATAACAGTGGACTGATTTTCCTTTTCATGGATGATGGATGAAGAGAAATAACAAGCCACACCAACAGTAAGCACATAAAAGAATCACCACAGAAGACTTCAGTACAAAGAAACCTGCAGATAAGCATGACAGACTCTTAGCTGTGTAGAGACTATTCCTCTGACCGTGCATGAGTACACACATACTGGGGAACAACACACAGCTCTGCTGCACCCCAGGTCAAGTTCAAGCCGGCTGGTACTATCCATTAAAAACTAAGACAAAGTCTTCTCATGCAGGCAGGTTGCTGCCACCCATATCACCCCTCTGTCTACTTAAGTGTTTTGGATCCTTCTGTCTGAGGGCAATACAGAGAAGTGAGTCCTTGCCTCTGGTTTGCTTCTTAGTAAAGGATCAGGATGGAATGCAAAGGGCCACTTGGAGATATGATAAAGGCCAGTGGTCTAGTTTCTCAAATATAGGGAGTGAGTTACTCAAGAGGGTAAACTAGATTAGGTAGAGGTCCTTTGCTTCTGACAGAAAGTACATTGCAGTGAAAGGACTTGAGGGTGAGTGTACAGGATGTTTCTGCATGAACGATGGAGCTGTTTCGGGTGAAAAATCAGGGCACTCTCAACTAAATTAGAAATATTTCAGATCTCAAGTATTCCTTAATGGATATATCTCTGACTTCCATTTCCATCTTCATCTCTGAACTAAGGTCACTGCTTGGGACTGCCTCTCCCAGCTGAGTGAGGTGTAGTGTGGGAGATGCTGGCTGAGGTGAGAACCCAGCCAATAGTCTGTAGCTCCCTAGAGTGTCCAGGGAGCAGAGGACATCTGAATCACACTGCCTGTGCAAACTGGTGACATCTGACTCCTTTCAAACTGTTTTTCAGCTGAAAACCCTTTAGTTTGATACATTAGATTTCTCTGGAATGATGGAATGGAAAGATGGCCTTTTGGGGAAAAAACCAAATGCTTTTGGTTAGAATGTCAACAAAAATCTCCATAGATTGAAAGCAATTAACACAAAAGAAATTCTGCCTTTCCCAGCTGCCACTACAGAATATAAGGAAGGCAACAGTATGTCAGACCAGTGGTCTTCTCTCTCAGTGTCTGATGGGGACATAAGACGTCCAATAGAGGAGAGTGTGTGAACTTGGCCACTGTCTGAGGGGGCACAGAGTCACAGCAGGAATACTGGTGGTTCAAATCAGGGCGAAGGCCACTTGAAAAGGAAGAAGAAAACTGGACAGTAATGGACAGAAAGTAAAAACTGTTTGGTATTGTTTGAGCCAGCCACAAACTTCCACCTCCCTTACCAGCGCATTCCTCAGTGCAAAGCCAACCCACAAATAGCAACGCTACCATGTTGCTACCAGTAAGGAAAACCACAGTGTGGGCTAAAACCTTCTGCAGAATATGTACATCTGCCTTTTGACTGAGCTGAGGCCATCACTGCATCTTAGAGCTGCTACTACTGCACACCCTGTCCTTTTGGGCACTGTGAGCATCAGTCCTCATCGTGTCCAGAGTCACTGGGCAGGATGTGAAGATGTGAAGATCTCTCTGATATTTCGGTGGTGTGATGTCTTTGGACGTGTCACGTTGTTACTAGAAAGCGCATGACAACTTTAAACAACAACAGGGAAGAATCTTCTTGCTTTCCACCCTTTGCTCTGTCTTTTGCTTCAGATCCTGATGAATCCAGAGTCCTTGCTGACTCCAGGCTTTTACAAACTACTGTATGTCAGCACTGCTGTTGACAGCCTGGTTTTGACAGACCAGCCTGACTTAATTTACAAGTCAGAAGCTTTTAATAGACATGTGGATGAGTAGGCTGATGCCTCTGGAAAGAGATTTCACATGCGTGGGAGAAGGGTAGGGCAGAAGGTGTGCGTGGGCACACGGAGACCTTTGGAGCCTCTGGTTTTTGGCAGTGAGATTTCACGTACATATGGGTAGTGGCTGTGATGACTACATGGGGTACAGCAAGGTTGTAAAACCAGCAGATTAATGTCAACCAAAAGGAAAGTATAGGCCAGCCTGAGTGGCTACAGCTGAAAAGAAGTTAAAGTACATGGAAGATTTTGTCTGGTTCTTGGGAAGCCTTTCCTGGTGAAATGGTCTCCAAGAGATCAGTGGATTTGCTTTCCCTAGGGAGTAGTGAAACATCAGCCTGTGAAAAATTTCTTATGGGATCTGACAAATTCCTCAAGACTCCATCCTTGGTGGTGAACCTCCACTAACTGAGAGATGCAGAGGGGAGTCACAAAAGATGACACATAAGGGTTTTCCAGCTCTCATGCTCATGATTCATAGGAGAGTGGGGAAATATCAGAGTTCCTAGGGCAGACAGTGAGAAATTGGCATTTTCTCCAGAAGAAACCACCCTCGAGCGCTCAGCCATGTGACAACATCAACTGAAACTCCAATGCTCGCTTGGTAGTCGGAAGGAGAAGAGACAGCTGCCTGGGGTCTGGCAGGCAGCCAGCAGCCGCTGCCGGAGGAAAACACTGTCACTCCTCACACTAGGCACGCCAAGGAAGGGCTGGGACTGATGGGCAGCTAGTGAGAGGGAGGGGTGGAAAAAGGGATCCCAGACCTAATGGAAGCACAGAGAGTTCCTCTGCACCTCCAGAGGTGCCATGCAGAGCACCCTCACCCCTTGGAGCACTGGGTGGCCCCTGGGTGGGTTAATTAGACACCGGAGTTGCTGGCAGGAGTTCCGACAAGATTCTGAGATACATGAGAAACATTTGTGGGAGGACTGACAGTCTGGGCGTTGACGTGCTGTGTGTAGGGGTGTGCACCTGCAGCTCTTTGTGGCTCCCTCTATGAATGGGAGTGTGCATCTGTGGATTTCCTCTGAACTCTGTGTGTGAATATGTGTGCACAGCTTGTTTATGGGTGCACAATCTACCTGTGTGACAGTGGCACTGCCCACGTGTGAGAAACTATCTGACAGCTCTGACAGGAAAGCTCAGGTTACCGTGTGGTATGAGCAAGAGTACACAGAACACTTCTGGTGGGACTGCCTGCTCTTTGCAACAGCCCTTAGATAGAGGTTGAAGGTCTGTGAAGCCCACATCAGCTGTGCTTTGGCTGCATTCTTGGATTAAAACTGCAGTCCTATGATTTACATAAACAGCTTTGTCTAAATAATATTTT
Source organism: Petroica traversi (assembly GCA_025920805.1). Taxonomy (NCBI): domain Eukaryota; kingdom Metazoa; phylum Chordata; class Aves; order Passeriformes; family Petroicidae; genus Petroica; species Petroica traversi. The sequence goes on from JAHLSL010000059.1 coordinate 6,094,638, forward strand.
TTTCCAAAGGAGTGTAACTCTAAAAAATAAGTTCTAACTTACAGTGTCTGTCTCTCAAAACTGCAAAATCTATGAACATGCCATTACAGCCTATGAGACACTGAGGTCAGTGTGACCCAGGAATCTAGAGTCTGAGCTTTTGAGTCAGTTTGCTTTCAGGGTGCCTTTGCTCCTGCAAACCAGCTTGGAAAAGACTGTGCAGTATTCAAATGCAAAATTATGTGAAAGCTCCTTCTTTCAACCAAAGTGCACAAGTGATGAACTGGGGGGAGCACGAGTATAAAGCAGACACAGGAGGACAGGCTGCTGGGCAGCCTGGAGCTGGCCAGTGCTCTGTGCAGGGTGGGATAAAGGTATTGTAAAATACCTAATCTGGCTTTCAGAGGGCTCCTTACACCTGTGATCGGTGCGGTATAAGCTAGTTCGTGTTACATGGGGCTTTTGAGACATCAGGAGTTCCTCTGCTGAGGGCAACCACACTGGCCCAGCTGCAGCCACTGGAGGCAGCTTGGCTTAGCTGCCTCAGCTGTCACAGCCAGTGGATGTGCCCGGCTTTCCTTCAGCAGTGGTCCACATCCCTGGAGCTGGTCTTCAGCAATCCTCTGACCAGCCTGCTCCTAGCTCTGAGCATTTTGTAGCTCTCCCGTCTTGCTCCCATGGCTCTCGCTATCCTTTCCAGAGGCTTGCTGGAGCCAATATAGGGAAGATATCTCTCTGGAATGGTAAGAATGTGGACAATGGACCCAGTCGTGGCGGTTGCTTTCACAACTCCCTTCCTTGAGCAAACTCTGCCCTTCGAGGGCAAAAGGACAACAAAGGTCCTCACCCTGGATTTCCTCAAATACAAACATATTGCCAGGTGGCCCCACATCACAAGAACTAAGCCTTCAGCATGAGTCACTGTTCACCTGTGACAGCCACTCCAGTGCTAGGAGTTCAGTGCACTTCCTGCAGGACTGGGGATGACCCAGCCCAGACCTGTCCCTGGGCTCTTGTCATGGGTGTCTCCCCATGCCTCTGTTACAGACTGGTTTTCACAGGGTAAAGGGGATAGATCTTAATTATGATCTTGGCAAACTCGTCACTCCCTCGGGCAACGTGGGTTCTGGAGCTGAGCTGTCCTAACTTGTCCCTCCCTTCTATGACAAGGCATGGGCTATATTTGGTCTTACCAAGAGAGAAGCTTTTATACACTCTCTGCCATCCTGAAAACAGTTCAGGAGGAGCAGGGTGCGTGAAGCTGCAAATTTAGCCAGAGTTTCCTTTGTTCATTGTCAAGCTGTTCCAGCTAAGGAGGTACTTTCCTAAACTCTCCCAGCAGGGTTTGAAGAAATGACACTCCAGATGGCAGCCCCAAGATGTGCTGCAGTGTGATGGCAGAAAGCAGATTAAGAGGCACTCCAGATTTCCCTCTGGGCAGTTTATACGTGGAACTGCTGCTAGACCCTGTGTCAAGCTGTGGGATGATTGGGTGTGGACTGGCCCTGACAGAGGATCGATACAGGCATAATTGAGATGTGCTTCAGCACATTTGTTCACTGCCACTGTTACAGTACTGTGGCTATGAGTTAGTTATCAATCCCGGCAGGGCCATGGAGAAGAGCCTCCTTTTCTCTGAATGCTGCTTTGCCTCAGCAGGGAAGACCAAAGAAGCATTAAGCATCCATCTTCAGATGTGAAGATTGGAAATCCCCTTCCTCGCCCTCCCATTTAGAGGAGTAAAAGAGCAGCTCCAGAGCTCTTACTTCTCCCTGCCTTGCAAACAGAGTAAATAGATCTCATATTTTAGTTTTATCTCATTAACTTTTTGTTGGAAAACAGAAGGAAGGAAAAAAATTAGGAGTGCCATGCCTTGCAGCCTGCCTTATGTTGTGCTGGGTGACAGTGCTGTCACTTCCCTATCAAAAAGTACAGGCACAGGAACTTGTTGAGACCAAAGGGGTCTAGAGGTGCTATTTCTTGCCTTATGGGGCACTTGAGCATCTGAGGGCCCAGCATTAGGCGTCTCCTCCTTTGCCATCCATGCAGCACTTAGCAAAGGGAGCACTAAGTGAACTGGGGGTGAGCAAGGGGAAACTTGCCATGGGTGGGATGTCCCAGCAGCCACTTGGGATTGATGGGGCCTGTGAAGCCCCATGGGAGCAGACAAGGCTGTGGAAGCAGCCTCCCTCCCACTTTTGCTTGCTCTGAAGGAACAGAAGCAGGCACAGGCTGAATGCCATGAGCAAGCCTTGCGGCTGGGAGGGTGACAGAGAGAGGGATTAGTGCTTGCAACAAATCTCCCCAGTCTCATAACAAGCAAGGCCCCGAGGTGGGTCTTTTACCAAAAAGATGCTGGCTATTATCAGCAAATCTCGCAGAACTGTTTCAAAACACAGCCTCTGCTCCACCCCAGACCACCAAACAGTAATTCCTGTGTGCACCTGTGTCGCTCCCACACTGCAAAACTGAAAGACCACTGGCCAGGCCAGAAGGGCCGGTTTTCCAAGCCCAGGGCTCTCTGTCCTCAGCAGGGTCTCACTGGGGGAGCACTAGCAGCCCTGCAGCTGAGGCACCCGCTCCAAAACTTGGTGCTTCTCCGCAAGATCCCACGTCACTCCCGCATTAACGTGTCCTTGGGTGTGGCTCGACTCCGAAGCTGTCAGACATATCCCAGTGGAGATCCCCGCTCTCACACAGGGGTAGCCGGGATGAATGGCTCACACCATGTGTGTCACACACGTGTGTCACGTGTTTGGGTGGTTAGTCACAGCTAGGGGAGCTTCCACAGAAGCCTGACAGGAATTCCTAAAGTGGGCGTGCAGGGCCTCGCTGCATTTCAGGGTGTGCTTCCAGGCACTGCAGTATTAGTAAGGTACCTCGATTTTGGCCCTTTTCTGATGCTGATCCCCAACGGAGCAAATAGAAATAGGCTGCCCTTAAACCCTCACTCTCACTGTGCTCGCAGTCCCCAGGTGGACTGGGTGGAGGCACTCGGCTGGCTTAAACCCCTGCTATCATAGGAACAGTAGCTAAAGGGCTCCAAGTTTTCACACTCATCATGCCCAACTCCCATGAGTGTTTGCCCAGAAAAGAATCCCACTATGTCCAGAAATGTCAAGTGGGCAGTTCCTGGGCAAATCTGCTCTCAGAGGTGCCTTGAGGAATTCAAAGCTTCTGAGTGAAAGTTGTTCTGTGGCTGCAGCATATTTTTAGTATCAAAATGATTTAATTGTTAATCATATTAGATGACAGCTTCCAAAATGCCTTTTCTCCATTCCGGTTTCTGACTACTCTGGAAACACTCCTTGCCTCAGTCAAGTTTCCCCACCACTCCAATACATTTATTTCTCAGTCAGGAGGCACCACTGCATGACTGAGCCACAAGCAACAGGGTCAGAGGGAACTTCAAAATTCACAAAATCCATCCTTTTCCAGAAAGTTACAGTCAGCTCAGCTTCTAGTTCATTCATATAGTACTTATCCACAGCCCCAGCCTGAGCCCCACCCATTCCTGGCCGTATTGGGCTAAATACTGTTCAGTCTCTTTTCAAATCCTTGAAACTGCAGGGGCGGGCTGAGTTCCTGCAACAGGAACCAAAGTGTGGTGCCAACACACTGGCTTTGCTGCTCTCCCTTTCTCAGACCTCAAAAATAGTTCAGATTTGACCGCAGGATGCAAACCATAGCAGACAGATGAAATAACAGAACTGGTGAAGAAGAGGAGGGAAAGAAAGAAGGGGTGGTTGCGTAGAAAAAGGCAGGTGAAGAGGGAAAACTGCCAGTCTCTGCAATCCTCCACTTCCCATAGTGTCTCTGGCTCCCTGACACACCCCACCAGCAGCCCGTGGTGCTCCTAGCAATTCCACTGCTCCCCCACTTCGGCTTGCAGTGCTCCTCACTCCAGTGTCTGTGCTGCCAAGGAAGGCGTAGCACACATTTCTGCCCTTCACGTGGCTTTGCTCAAGAACTGGGGCTGGGCTTCAGCCTCAGGAGCCAGGACCCCCAGAAAAAAAGAGAGTGTCCCCATTGTACCCCAGAGTCTGTGCCTCTGGGTCCTCTCATCTTCACTTGGAAGGATTGCTATTGTTTTAAATTAGAGCTTGGCAAACTAATTATGGAGGGGACAGAGACAAGCAGAAATATCTGAGCGCCAGAAAAACTGAGCCTGCAGCCCTAATTCCAAACAGGCATTTTTCCACACTGGTCAACAATGCTTCTCCAAAAGCACAGCAGCTCCTGAGCGAGAGCTGTCCCAGGCTGGGCAGCCTGTGTCTGCGCCCTGGCTGCACGTGTCCTTGAGGTGAAAATAACATTGCTGCTGCCAGCGCTCCGAGGCTGCAGCCAGGGCAGCGCCCCTTCGCCCCGTAACGCCGCGGGGTTTCAAAGCAAAAGATGAACATTAAGGTACATGCCATAGCCAGCTCAAGTGCCAAGATGAAGAGACGTGAAGGAGCAGAGGAGAAAGGCAGATTGGTGCTGCTAGGAGAGGGGAGCAGCCACTGAGGGAGAAAAGTTGGTGAGGATTTTCAAGAACAGCTCTTACCGTGTGGGCTGGGGCCGGTGCTGGCACCTGAGGAAGAAGGAGCGTGCTGGGCTGCAGTACCGATGTCCTGGAGTGCAGAGCTGGAGTGAAGGGGAGTGACCTGGTGGTGGTTTAAGTTTCCTCCGGTGGTGTGGGAGGGTGGTGTCTTTCCACTCTGTTTTAAAGGAGTTACTATGAATCAGACTGCCTTTAAAGAGAAGGGAAAAAAAATAAAATTAATGAGCTACGCCCTGTTTTGTTGGCAGGGTGTCAAGAGTCTCTGGGAGGAAACCAGCGATTCAAAGAAATCTGTGCAGGGCTGCCTGTGACTCAGTGTGCAGCACAGAGACCGCAGCCTGGAAAAAACGGCTGACGCTGATCCAGCTGAGTAAGAGAGGCCCACAACAGCATCTGTTTATAAAACTAAACTTCTGGTTGTCATAAAAAAAAATGTATAGTTACAAATGTGGCAACAGGGCTTCAACAATACAATCACTCAAACAAACAGTGGGTTGGCAGGGGGGATCCCGAGGCTGGGTGAGTCACGGCATCCCCTCCCGGTGCTGCATGGAGAGAATTCACTGAGGCTGACAGTGCAGGGGAGTTCAAATCGAACCTGTGAGATTAGCATGGACTAAACTTCTGGGAATATATCAAGGAGTAGAGATGCTCAATGCAGCTCTGGCCTGGTAGTGACTCTGGAGCAATTTGGCCAGATGGTGGGGGTTTGCTTCCACAGAGAGTGAGCAGGCAGGGAAGAAGAAATAAGGAGATTGTTATTCACAGTTTTCTGAGGTCAGCATTTCTTGCCATCTTAAAGACTTCTAAAAATAGATCCTTTACATTTGCTAAAAATTGGCTGGTGGAGTTGTCTCATAGATGCTACAGGCAAGATTAAATAGGGATGTGCTTGCGATGTGGGTGAAAGGGGAAGAAGTTCTTCGGGAAGCATCGGTGTTAAAATGTGATCCATATTGCAATAGAGCTGGTGGTCTGCTACTGTGAGGAATCAGCCCTGTCTTTGCAAGGCCCAGCAGGAGATAAGCAGATACTGACAAAATACCTGGCAAAGGCCTTTCCCATGTTAGTGAAGATGACATTGGATTGCCTTTATTTGAAAAACAAAGCTGGTTCTCTTTGAAATCTACAGATTAAAAAATCTTGCTGGTTTTCAGATTATTCCTTCTGTCTGGTGTTATTGATATGTGTCTGGTCTAATTTTAGACTGTAGCAACCTGCTTAAAAAAAAGAGCTATGGATAAAACAGCGGCAAAGATGACACATATGGTGGGCAAAGGCAATCCCGTGGGAATTTTTCCACTGATGGAAAGTAAAGACAGTCTTTTTTCCTCAAGGATAAAATAAGCGTAACTGTGTTTAATACCTAATTAGAATGTGCTTCTTATTGATATATATGAATACAGTGTTCAGGGAAAGGAAAGTTTATTTGCTTACGCTGCAGTAGAAGCTGGCATTTGTATTGAGCTACACCATCCATTTTCCCCTGCTCTGTTCCCCTGGCAGAGTTTACTGGAGTGAGGGATGCTCAGCTCCAAACAAAATACTAGAGTTCAGGATCCCAAAGCAAACGCTATTGACCAGAGTTCAGCTGTGGTAAAGTATCCTCTGCCCCAGACCTGTTCACAAGTGACTTCCCTCCTGCCAGGGAGCAGCTGCCTGTGATCACAGAATTGCTTATGTGGGACCCAGAAGACAGAATACCTGTACCTGAAAGACACTCACATGGGGAAACAACAGGGGAGCCCCTAAGAGACTGGGTTTGAAGTAAGCCGTGGCTGGCAAAGCATTATTTGTCCAGAGAGACCAAACTAGTTTTGAACAAACTGCTCTCTAACCTGGGAGGCCTTGACAGGCAATGGCCAATATCAGAGCCTTCCAGGGAGACAGAGGTGTTCTGCAGCATCAGCTTCCCCACAGGAGCATTGCTTCCTAGCTCTCCATCTGGAAGTGTTGGTGCCCAGCCAGCAGAGAGAAGAAGAGTAACCGGACAGGCCACACAGGCTGTGACCATGACCCTGGAGGAGCACTGGTTCCCTGCCAACCCTGCTGCTAGACCTGCCAAGCCGGGTGTGAGAGGGGGTAACAGCACGTGTCAAGTGAACAGGAGTGCAGAGAGATGCTCCTGTTTGGGAGCAATGCTACACGTCAGCAAGATGATGGTTAAGAGAGAGAGGGCATCCCCTCGTGCTGGGGTACAATGAGGTCAGGGGACAGTTCAGATTCCACTGAGCAGATTGGTAGCTCACTGAGATACTTCCACCTTTCATCTGGATACAGAGAAAGGGTAGAAGTGAGACAACTTCCTACCAATAGTTTAAGGAGTAGGAAGTTTCAAGTTGAGAAGATTTATCATGTTTTTTGTAGCTGTTTCTGTGGATGAAGGGTTAGCCCAATAAGTCTTCGTGTGTGCTTGATGGAGAATCAACTCTACGTACTCATCCAGAGAAGGGCTGGTCTTTCTGTGTGCCTGCAGCAATTTCTTCCTTTATGGTGTGTGGCTTCCACAATGCAGGTTGCAATAGAAAACCCATGACATGAAAATTCTCGACATAAGATCAAAAGTCTTAAGCATTCTGCAGTTTGACATTCTAAGTTTGAATCGCCAAAGATCTCCATGACATACTTCACGGTGTCTCTTGACCTAAGCAACACTCATTTCACAGGCTTTTCTAAATGCCTGCAGTCCATTAATTGGAGGTGGTCAGGTCAAAGCCATGAGAATTTAAGCTGTGAGAATCTGGATTAGCATTTCCACGGGCAATGACAGCTCGAAGCTTTCCCACACGTGCCATGCCTTTGCTGAAGCTCTTCCAGAACAAGCAGCTTGCAGCTGCTGTAACTCTGCTTGTTCTGCCATGCCCCACACATTTGCAGACATTACTACTGTCTGTGAACAATAGCCCGTGGCATTAATGGTGAGTGTCCACAGTGACATTAGGTAAGAAAAACATTAAGCCTTTGAAAGCCCAAATCAAAGGAGGAATGGACAATAATGACTGGGAAGTGGGGTGTGGAGTTAGGAATGGGGGAGGCATGGTAAGGCTTGGCTGGAAACATCTAGAACAGATTGTTTTTAGAGACTGGGGGTGCCAGGAGAAATAGGCCATATGCAACATCTCTGCACTTTTTGCAGATGCAAGAATTTATGTTTGGGAAAGTTCTGTAACTGAGTTCCCATGCTCTCTTGGATGGTCTCCACATGAATTTAACTATATGCTATTTGGATGTGCTTTTTTGGCTAACTATCTGCAAACATATATTGCATAGTATGCCCCCTTAGTCTAAATAGTCTAAATAATGTCTTTCTACCTAGAGAGTTTGTCTCACTTATATGAGCTATTTATTTTGTACCTCATCTTGCTGGCTGGTTGCAGGACAAATAGAAGTGATATGATGTTCACTACTTCTACACTTGTCATGACATGGAGAAGGCGGGGTTGGAGCCTCAGCTGGTGTGTGGGTTTAAAGAAATAGAAACCAGCAAGTTTCATACTGCTCTGTAGTGGTGTAACTGATGTGTTTGTGTGTGTGTTGTGGGGTTATCCACGTGATACAATAATTTGCAGAGACATAGGATAAATCTCAGAGCGATATAATAAACTGCATTTGTCGCGCCTGACTGCAGGGCTTCAAATGTGAGCAGTCATCCACTGGAGAGGAAAGGGTGGTGGTTCCCTTATTTATAGCTTCTCTCAGTTTTGAGGAAGTGGATACTGGAAGTCCCACCTCTGTGGTTCTGGTCATTTCTCTAATGTGTCTTGTCATGTTCCTGTCCCTCCAAGAACTGATAGATGTCCAGTACTTAGGGCGGCTGACTTTGCAAGCTCAGTGGTACAAGGAAAGGGTGGATTACTGTCAACATTGAAAGGATGGAACTCCTCCTGTGCACAGTTTAGTTTTTGGGTTGGGTTGTTGTTTTGGTTTGTTGTTTTTTGGTTTTTGTTTTTTTTTTTATGTTGGGGACGATCTCTGTCCTAAGTACTCTGGTAAACTGTATGGTGAACAAAACCTGCAGGAACATCTACATCTGAATTTTCCAAAATCACTCAGGGTTGCCAGACTGACTGATCCTTTGAGAGTGCATGATAGGTATTGAATAGAAAATGCCCTTGGTTTATAGAATTTGTGTAGGCATGGTATGTCACAAAGCTTTAACAGGTTAAGAACTGGAATAGTACCCTCCAGGACTTTAGCAGTATGAGTGGGATCCATGACAGAATACATTCCCCACATCTCACTTAACTCATCTGAAAAGACCCCAAAGTTCCCTTGTTTCTTAACAGGAATAAAAAAATTGATATGGACATAAGATAAGGAGATCATTCCTACCATAGTTTCATAGAGATTGGAATTTAGTTTTATCCTCCCATGTGGAAAGGACCATAACTTTGTTCTTATGTCAGAAAGAGAGGTATGCTTCTGCTGTGCAGTGGGAGGACTTGCATCTCAGACTGTCTGGAAATCACGTTGTGGTCACTGCTGAAGATTATGTGCAACTGGGTTCATGGCAATCCATTTGTAAGCGGTGGAGGCATTTGAACTTGCTCTCAGTGAGCCTTGGCTTCCTAGGTGCTGTTGGATGGGATGAATGTGGTCCTCAGGCTGAGGTTCTGAACATGAGGAGGAAGCAGCATGAAATGGCTGGTGCTAGGAATGGACACCTAACCTGGAAAAATTAACTTTTTTCTGTGCTCTGGCATAAAAGAAGGTGTGGTGAGAGCCATCTGAAATGTGATGGTGTTCCCCTGCTTTTATAATTGCAGGGGAACTGCAGTCCCCATCTCATTTTCTCTTACTTTAACCTCCATCTTAGTCTCTTCTTTTTTTTTCCATTGGAAACAGCCCTGCTGAAGGTGTTTGCTTGTAATGTGCAAATGGTACCTCTGCTCTGGCAGACCCATCTGAGCTGTCTCTTTCCACAAGAGCCTCTCCCACTCCACATCAAAGGGCTGGTGGTTGGTGGTATTCTCCACCTGCACATGAAGGCCTTTCTCATGCATTCTGGAAACCAGAGATTTTCTTTATTGCTCTCTCCTACTCCTGGTTCATTTCTAACTCCGTCTTCTGTGACTGTTGTACTGTGCACTGTACAGTACTGATTGCTTCACCAACAGATTTTACCATGTTAGCAGAGGAAAAAAATTCTACAAGCACCAAGAAATGGCAAAAGTTGACAGTGCCTTACTGTTCTCCTTTCAATCAGTGACAAAAAAGTGAATTAGCTGCTTGACTGTCCTGCATCTTGGACTGCAACTGTGTTGATTGTCCATAGAAATGGTCCTTGGCTAAGAGGCCAAGACAAGGGCAGGTGCCATTTGCACTTTGCTTGACGTTTGATAACGGGACATATTTCTATTTCTGTGTTGCTCCCATGTGCTGTATGCATGTTGCTCCCATGTGCTGTGCTAGATCTACTCAGGGTTTGCTGGACTTTCTTCTTAGAGCAGATGTTGGTGTCCTGAGAAAGTTGTAGGATCTCCTTTTGCAGCCAGAGATGAGGTTTGAAGGGCACATGAAGGCTTCTGTACTTGCTTCTCACTCTCTGCAATATCTTGCTCTTTTGAATCTCAGGATGCATTTATTTAAGTAATGTTATAGTGTCACAGGCTCTACAGACATTCAGGAAGAGTGCTAGCCTGGGAATATAGATGGCAGAGACTGAAAGGGACCTGGCTTATTAACAGACCAAGCAGGCAGATCACTTTCAGAACTAAATGGAAAGAAAAGCCCAGGGAAGACTTCCTGGTGATTACCTGTATTGGTCTCCCATTGAGGAGAAGGATTAGTGGGAGGAGGAAAAGCTCCAAATTCAATGCACAGTGAGAAGCGGAAAAAAAAAAGAAAGGAAAGTGTCTCTGGGGTGGAAAGACAGCTAGACATGGATAAGGTCAGGGCAGGACAGAGAGGGCTGAGCAGCATGGATGACGCAGCCAACAAGGATAACGTCTCTGAGCTCCAAGTTCCTGAACAAAGTGCAGAGAGCTGGCAGGAGGCTGGGAAGTACTCTCCTTTCTGTTGCTGTTCCATGGAAGAGGGAGGGAAAAATCTCTAGGCTTGTTTTTTCATTCCCTGACAGAGAGGGAAATGATTCCTGTGGCTGCAGAGCAATGGTTCCCTTCTGAAAGAGGAAACATCTACTTGTGTCATCCTCTGGGCCAGATTCTGAGTTCATTTGCAGCAGGACAGAACCAGCACCACTTGAATTGACTTCATGGCAGCTTTTCTGATTGATGAATCAGGGATTGAAGCAGTGCCACCATGTCAAGAAACTGGTGGTAAAGAGAGAATTTGTGAGGGGGAAGACTACTCACCACAGCACAAAGACTGAACATTTAAGTAAGCCCTCTCTCCTTCCTTGCTCCCTGCCTCCCTTGCTTCTTGCCAGCCCTTGATTGGACTTTTGAGAAGAAACATAAATTATAATTTGCTTCCCCTCGTGAATATCCGCTCCTTGTCTGTGCCTTATGCATTCACAAGCACAGAAATTTTCATGACTCCATTCCTTCTGCTTTTGTAATGTACAGTCACCGCTTGTGTGGCTCCCTCGTGCTTGAGGCAGGATATGGGCAGGAAATAATAGCACAAGATTCAAACTGGAAAAATGCAAACCTATTATCTGGGGGAAAATAAATTCAAACTTAGCTATTCAGAGGGTGTGAGCCTTTCGAACTTGCAAGAGAAATAAAGCTGGAAGCAACTTAACAGGGACAGAAGAGAGAGAGCTGGAGAAGAGCTTGCAACATGATAGCACAGAAGAATACAGATCATGTAATTTAGAGCTCTTCAGATGTTGTTGTCCCTCCCACATTCACAGATCTCACAGCCACATTTCACCCCCAGATATGCCCTATCAGTGGTAATGACAGTGAAAGCTAAAGGTTTTCATTTCTGAGAGGATTTCACTTAAATCCTATGACAAGGGATCTTTCTCTAGCATAGTTTCAAGCAGTGCTGGGGGACTAAGGAATTGCCTGGATGGTCTGTGATACTTTCATACCAGTCAGAGTCAGAGGCATCCTGTCCCTGTGCAGCTCCATGCTGGGAATATGGGGGAGGAAATGAGCTAGCAAGAGGAAGGAGAAAGGGAGCATTCACAACGTTGCCAGGCTCTGAGGGTGATTAGAAAGCACAAAGTACTAAAAGCCTGGGCTTTTGGATTTCAAATGTGCTTATTAAGGATGATGCTTTGTGAGTGTGAACAAAATTCAGCAAAACATCTCAGTGCCATAAAATGATTGCTTGGATTTGATAGGTGTATCTGAACACCTCAATCCCTGTGAGATATATGACAAAAACTGAGAATTAGTGAATTGAAGCAAAGGACATGATACAGGTAAAAAGTCCTCTCAGGTGAAAAATAAAGACTTTTGGAGGTGAGCTAAAAAAATGCAGGTTTTGAACCTTGGGCTGAAGCTTAAGAGTTTCCCTAAAGCTATAGTTACTGCCTTGCTGGGAAAAAAATGCTACATCTCCTGTGATATGCAAGAGAATGGGTGTACTTTATAATTCTCATCAAAATTGGACTGGAGGGTCAAACTGAGCTAAATGAGGCCTAGGCTGAAAAACCTGCAACAATAGATTCGTTATGGTAGGTTTGGTATGAATGATGAGTTTTTTTGTGTCAAGTGAAGCACAGAGGAACAAGAGACACCATCATCTTCATCACTTCCAGAAAAACAGGGCAAACATCTTCTTAATACAGGGTCTGATCCTCCTCAGAGTGCTGCTGTGAGTGTGTTGGGGTAGGCAGTGTGCAGGCAACTGATAAGGGACTCCTATCAGTGTCCTATTTGTGCAATTGTAGCTAAAGAGGCATGGAGACACATTGGGAACTTCTTTGTGGTACTTGTGTTACATCTCTCATAGAGATATACTCTATATACTCCCTAAAATGACAATGTTTTCTACAATGGTGGGGAAAGAGGCCCTTCTGACTCATGGACCACTTGCAGAACAGCTGTTACCGCCAGATCTCTTCATCTGGGTGAGGGAAAGGAAGGCACTGATGTTCTTTGAACTCTCCAAATGTTACAGCAAGGATGGACTCACGGTGTGTCAGGAGCAGTACTGTGGCAGGGCAGACCAGCTCTGACCAGGCAATGGACGCTTATGGGCTGCATAGCTTACAGATGCTCCTTGTGCTGCCTCCTATCCGCTTGTTCCATCCAGTGCTGTCACCTTCTGACTCCATGCAGAGGTGATATCCATGCCATGGGGCAAAGAGTGGGCATGGTGAAGCTCTCTAAGTTAAGAGAGATCTCTGCATGTCACAGCCACCAAAATAAGTGATTGCAGAGAGAAAGCAGGATGGAAACAGCAATTACAAATGGAAACTGCACAGTCTTTCGTAGCTGTTTGTGTCTTCATCTCTCAGAGGGGTTTTATTGTTGTCTCTGCTGTCCCCTTTTGGGGGAGCAGGATATGTGGCTGCATTGGAGACATGAATTCCAGCCTTTCTCTTTGCTGGAAACTGCTGCTGCCAATACTCATACAAGGGGCCACTGATGGTTGTCCATGGCACTCTGTCCCAGCAGCAGCTGATGCTGCTCACCAGTGTGGGTCACTGGGTATAAACTGTGTCCCTCCCAAAATGCCTGGAGAGAGTTGCCAAGCTGAGGGGCTCTGAGTCACAGATCTGAGGAGGTTTCTCTTCCCGGGAGAGCAGTCTCTGAGGGCAGGCTCTTGCTCAGCCCGTGACTTGCTGGGTACCATGTGAGTTGAGTTCTTAATACAAGAAAGGCCAGCTTGTCACTGTAATTTAAAAATCCTTTTGCCGTCTAGGGAAATGTCAGCAGGCAGAAACAAGTAATGGGAGGGCTTGACCCAGACACAAAGAACCTTCTGTTTTCTGCCTGTCCTGGCTGTCAGTGGTGTTAGGTTGCTCAATGCTGCTCAGAAAAGCAGCTCTGGAAATTCTCTGCCTTCCATGAAGGCTGAAGACACGTGAAGTGAAATGCTACTGCCTGAATAAACACCTGTCATTGGAAGAGCTGGGTCGCTGAAGAACAGCAGGGTGAGAGCTGGCAGCAGGCCCAAACTGGGAGTCGAGGAGAATCCTCTGGCAAAGCTGACACCTTGTTTTTGATTGCTCATTTTCCACCTTCAGGTGTAATCGATACCCAGGTGCTGGAGTGACTAAACTTGCCCGCTGTTGCTGCTGCTGCTTCAGCAGCTGCACCAAGCAGTGTGGAGGAATAGAGGGAGGGGATGGGTGTGAGAGAAATTCCTGTCTTGAGAACCACAGAGGCATTTTCATGCCTGGGATACTTTCCTATTTGCTTTCCCCTAAGGTGGCCCCTCTCACCTTGGAGACAGTGTGGCACCTGAAACCATGGGGCACATGACCATGAGATTATTGGCAGCTGCAAAGTCAGGAGCAGAAGGCATATTTTGCTGCTCAGAATCCTGACTGGAGGATTCTGAGGGGCTGAGTGTGGAGGAGCTGGGGTGTTTCAGAAGACAGGGTGACGTCCTGGCTGATCCTGTGGTTTGGCAGAGGAGAGTGGAGGGTGTGCTGTGCCCTTACTTGGCCCACTGATCTGTTTCTAAGCCATCCTATTTTTGGTAGATGGAGGCGAAGAGTTGCAGTGGAATGGTGCAGATCTGCATCCTATCTTCCACTGGTGTGAATAGCCCCAGCCTTCCCTGTGCAGTAACTCTGGTTTTCCTATGCAGCCCTCAGATTCCTGAAACTCAACAACACAGAAACCAGCAAGCACTTGTGTTCAGTTTCTTGCATCCCTGGATTTTCTTGATTTAAGGTCCAAGTCATTAAAGCAACTAGGTCTAGTTATCACAAAGTGGCCTCACATACCTGTTATCTGAGCACACTGCATCTGTAAGGGTTGGTGCCAGGCACTTCTGTGCACTGGACCAGTCTCAGAGGCAAGCCCTGGCTGTGGAGAGCTCTGTAAATGGGATCAGAAGTAAGAAAACAAGCGTCAACCTGAGCACTTCAAATGGTCAGTCTCCACAAAGAGCTCATCAGAAGGACCTCATAGGGCTCTGTGGTACCACTAGTGCTATTCAACACTCTTGCTGTCTGGGCAGGAACATGAGTAGCGAGTTTACTTGAGTCCCACAGTTATTCCAGAGAGGCAACATAAAGCTGACTGCAAAGGGTTGTAGAAAATCTCCCAGCACTGAGTGGCTTGGCTCTCCCTGGCTGATGAAATTCAGTGGTGGCAAATGCAAGGGAATTCCACAGGAAGAAAACAGTCTGCCTGTACAGACATATTGAATGTCTCTAAGTCAGCTTCTACCAGCAGAGAAAGAAGTTCTTGGATTCATCACAGAGAGGCTGCTGAAAACAATCTCTCAAGGCTCTGTCGAGGTCAAAAAGCCAAAAAGAAATGTTAGGAATGAGTACAGAAGAAACAAAGAACATGATTATGCTTCTGTGTACTTCATGGTCTGCTGAAAGTCTGAAAGTTGTGAGTGCTTCTGGTTACTACACTGAAGAGCATGAAGAAACACTAGTAAGAGAAGAGAGGACATCAACAATGATGAGAAGTAGGAGATAGTTTCTGGGTAAACACAGATTGCTAATCTTGAAGAAGAGATGCCTGAAAGGGAATCACAAATGGTATGGAGAATGTCAACAAAGAACTAACATTCATGCAGTTCCATATCACAAAAACTAATGGCACCCGATAAACTGGTTAGGCAACAGGTTTAAAATAAACAAGCTATGGACTTTTCCACGTAGGCATCAAGGAATAATGGAACCCTGCCACAGACCGTTGGTGGAAGACAATCCTTGAAGGGGTTGGGCACATCTGTGCAGCCTATTTCCCTTGGAGACTGTCAAATGCAGCAGCACAGATGTTACCTCTGCATCACAAGCACCCTAAACAGCAGGCTGATGGGAGCTGAGAAGGTGGACTGGCTTTGTATTTCCTCTGTTTCTTACACTTCTTTGCTAAGTGAGGTGACTGCAAGAGAAGAGATACTGCGTCTTCAGTCTGGGCTAGCACAGGTCATCTTACATTTCTTGTGAAGATGGGTTTCTTTGGCTTTTGTTCTACTGTAATTTCCCAAATTATTATCTGATCACTGGTGACATATTTCAGGAGAAGTGGAAAGTGAACTAATGAGCTGGAGAAGAGAGCAAACTTCCAGATGGAGACCTGACATCTCTTAAGGACACTCCTAGTGTTCTTTGCACTGGAGTGCCAGGACATGCCATAATCCAGAAACTGGCACTTTTGAGTGAAAGGAAGCAAAGATTGTGCTAATGTTCTTAAAATGAGGAAAACATTGTTTTCCCTTTAGCTTTGCCAGGGCAGTACATTTCCTTAGACATTTAGGAGACAAAAGTGACCCTTGCAGTAAATGTGCTCTGGCTGTGTGATCCAAACAGTTACACCTGTCCAAGCAGGAAATACCAAATTTTGTATCAGCAATGAAATTTGGATTCTGCGTACTTGCAACTGTGAGTAGTACATTTGCAGAAATAACTGAGAGTAAAATTTGTCCCCAGGGATGTTGGTCTTTCCAGCTTGCATAGATTCATTGCTTGGAGGCAAATTTTAATTAAGGAGAATAATTTTGCATTAATAAACTGAGAGGAGGTATAAGCTGTCCGTAGTCAATCTTTGCAGAAGAAAAGATTACTAGATACAAGTCAAAGACTGTTGAGTGCTGGTAAGAGAAGCATGTTGGTTGTGGCTTAGCACAGTTTCACCCAGAAACCATCTGAGACACAGCCTCCCTGGAGGCATTTCACAGTGTAAGATCTGTCACAGCTCTGGGGAAGGAGAGAATATTCTCTTTGCAGACAAAGCCATGTTTTGGTTTATTTGGCCTTTTCCATTTCAAATGCCTCAATTGCTGATGCCTGCCATATTTTTTAATGACCAATCCCTCCTCAGAGACTACAGCTTTTAGGATGATACACATCCTGAGCTATTTCAGCTGTGGTCCTGCTTTTTTTTCCTGTTCTGTTCTGCCCAGTTTCTGACTCCACCTTCTCTGCTGCCCAGCCTCCTCACTAGACAATGTTTTTCCGTTTAATTTTATGAGACTAATGAAAGGCATTTTCATCCCCTCCCTCAGGACTGAAGAAGAAAAGCCCACATCTGGAGGCCATTCACAGCTGGAAGATCTCTTCTGACATTCCTTGCTTTGAAATCCAATCCATGTAACCTTCTAAATACTAAATACTCTGTTGCAGGCATGGCAGAAAAAGGCTTTGTGAGGGGAGTCTGTGAAGAAGCCAGTGACCATGACATCCCTTTCCAAGTGCGAGGCTTCAAGACTTTCTTCACTGCAAGGAAATTTTTATTTGGGTTTAGGGGTTTCCTTGTTCTGAGGTCTCCAAATACACACTTCAGAAGCAATTAAAAAAAGGAGCTTTATTCTTCTGAGGTGTTAAATGTACCCAGCAACAGTTAAAATGAGTTGTCTGAAGTATTGTGTAGGATCCCACATCCACAGCTGACTTTGTCCAAATGGTCCAGCCAGTGCCCTGTGGGCTGCATTTTGGCTGCAGAACAGTTCACCCAGGCTTCTAGAGACTTCCACCACTGAAGAATAAAACTGCACAATTCTTGCATCCTCCTTGCCCCCTTAGAGTAAATTGTTGTAATCTGACCCCTGCTTGCCAGGAAGGTGGATAATTTGTAATTCAATTTTAAATACCTCAGAACAGAGGCTTACTTGTTATCACTGGGTTTGCTTAGCCTGTATAGGCTTTCTTCTATGGAGTGCTTTACAACGCTTACAACTACACTCATCATTGTCGTAAATGCTCCTGTCATGACTAACAGGACAAAGATCATTGAACTAGTGGTCTGGAATTTAAGGCCTGGCACAGAGGAAACAAGTGTGTCTCTTCACTAAAGTAATTTAAAAAAAAAAGTGAGGAGGGGTGTCTCATTTGTTCCCCAATGAGAGTCTGCTTTTATGTCCTGAAAATGACTATCGGGTCCCTGTGCCTTTCCTATGGTAGTTCACTGGTTTTCACCAATAGCCTCAGGTGTTTCATCCTACATTGGATCTCTGGGACCTGAACAGGTCCAACTACCTTAACTTCTGGCATCACACCAAGGTATTGTTTGCCTCCTTGCCTGGAAACATCTGCCTTGATGTTCCTTCTTGTATTGCAAATCTGAGCAGACTAGAGGCTGTATTCTCCTATGTTAGTATAATTTGGGAACCATTTGTGGCTGGTTGTTGAATTTTTACTCTGAAAGTAAGTGAGCCTTATTCTGAAAAGAATAGATGTATTGTGTATGTACATGCACTCAAGAGCTGGAAGAATATATTATAATAGATCTGTTTTAATTTTCTTGTCCTTGGTCCCAGAGAGACGAAAGGCATCCATTCACCTTTTGATAAGTTAACTATTGCAGGGTGTGATTTATGCTGTTCTGTTTGACGTCATACCACTACAGGCACTGTTCAGCTCATGTGTCATAGCTCACAGGATAGCAATAAACCACTGAACATGAGTTACTTAAACCATGACAGATTTTACAGGTACTTGTCTGACTCAATTTAGCTTTCTAGACTGTCCCACAAATGTAATGAAATTTAATGGTCTGCATTTGTCAGGGCCATATTTGGCCTGTATGCTACCTCAGTTTGAATCACACATTGTGACTGTTTCCCTGGTAAGCCTGGTGAAGGAACAAGGGGTTAATAGCTCTGGGGAATAAGTGACTTTTTTTCTTTTCTCAAGCTTGGATTGTTCTTTTAGTGAGACTGAACATCTGGAATAGACATGCTTTTTGAGGAATATGGCTTCTTGTGCCTAGAGCTAGCGTCTCTATAGCCTCATAGAGCCAGATGAATACTTTTGTAGCACTGGAATTAAATTTGCACCAGCATAAAAGCCAAGCACAATGCTCATTACTCTTACTGACAACTTATTCTAACAGTCTGAGGAAACAAACCAAACCATATTATTACTAATGATTATTACTGTTATCTGCTCTGTGGCAATGCTGAGAAGCCAGGCCCCAGTGTGCCAGGTGCTGGGCAGAAATATAATCAGCCACCACTGCTCTTGGAAATCCATGTGATGCTGAAAGGCAGTAGTGATCCCTAGCAGGGCTATCAGAGAGATCTGTGTTCCTGTTTCAGAGTGCAATGGCCTGAAAGAAAACCATTTTCTTTTCATAATTCTCTTCAGTTTTGATACTTTGGGGAATATCTCTATACATGTGATGCTGCCCTTCCCACCTCAGTTATTCTGTTTCTGGTACTCACAATGCTGTCATCAGGAGCAGCAAGACCTGCCTCTGGAGGTAACCAGTCCTGTCCCCCTGGGATTGTAGCCTTTTTGCCTGCTGTGGCAGCTGGCCATGGTACAGCTGCAGCTCCCACAGACTGCTCTGGCATTGTGGTTCCTTAATAATTCTGAAAATCTGAGTCTTGTTGCCAGAACTGCAAATGCTGTGCTTCCTTTTGACAGGGTGGTGAACCAAGGCAGGGCTGGGCTGGGACAGGCAGTTCTGCTGAAAAACTGGGCTTGCACACACAGTGATGAAACTTTGTCTTGGGAGGACAGAGGCAAGTGGAATATGCTGCTTAAGGGAGAAGATCCAAAAGAAAGTATCTGGTGTAATGGAAGAAGGGAAATTTTTAGTTGAGTGTCAGGATTTTGTTGGTGTGTACAGTATCTTTCCAAGAGAAACCTGGTAATGGAAGCCTGTTGGTTCTGGTCTCCAATGCTGGACTGAACACAGCAGGACATACTGCAGGCCAGGAAATGAACATGTTTTGTCAGGGATGAAGACTGTGGGTGTGACCCTGCACCGCAAAAAACCAATGTGAGTGTTGCCAGTGACCTCAAGGAGCACAGGCTCCTTCTAACCAGTAATCCAGTGCTGATTTTCCATCTCTCCTCTGCACTCTAAGGTGTTTTTTATCAATGCAGCAGTGTCACCCAAACCCATGCCCTTCCATTCAATTCTGCTGCTTGCTCCCTTCAGGCAGCTGTTAAGGAATAGTAGTGAGAGTTTCAGATGCACAGAGCATAAGAAGAAGAGAGTTAGATATACTTCTCACCTGCAGGGATGGGAGGGAGCACATTCCTGTTGTGCATGAGGCCTGCAAGACTGTGTTTATTTCACAGAATCATAGAATCATTAAAGTTGGAAAAGACCTCTAAGATTATTAAGTCCAACTGTCCAGCCAGCACCACCACCATGTTCACCATTAAACCATCTTCTCAAGTGCTGTTGATTAACTGAAGCTCACCCTGGCCTCTGCTGTGGCAAAGAAATTGATGCCTTTCTACCAGGCTTATCTTACTTCCCTTCACTTGTGCCCCTGCTGCCTGGATCTACTCTGCCCAGTAGCCCTTACAGCAGAGGTAGGTGTCTTTTTTGCTCTTTTGTGCTAATGACTGGCCCCAGTTGTAGGATTTAACTCTGTGGAATTTGGTTATAGGGGTAAAATAGAAGTGAGAGATCTCTAAAGATGAGTTTAGAGCATGGGAGTTTATTGTGAAAGAGCGTGGGTGTGAGAGGCTTGCTGGGCTGCAAGACGCAGCTCAAAGCAGGCCAGAGAAAGAGAGAGAAAGTGGTAAAAAGAGAGCGATTTGCCGTTTACAATACAATAAATCATCTTCTCTGTTGAATATTCTAATTCTCTTTAACCAATCTGAAACAATCTACAAACTCTACAATATTTGCATGCAACCTATAAGAATCATTACATTACCATATGGGGTTATATTTTAAACCTTAAAAAAACCTGCTTTTGGGAATCTCCTACCAGGCAGGTATGGTTTGTTCTGACCTTTGGACCTGCCTAGGCAGAGGGTATTGTTCTATCAAGAAGGAGGATTACCTTCAGCCAGCTATACCATTGTTTCATAGTTACTCTTTAACTCAAACCTTGTCTTCATCTCAATTTCGATTATACTTTCCATATTTTCAGCATCTTTTGCAAGGTAATCATATCTATAAGGCTTTCCTATTTCATCTTCTCCAACACCCAAGTGGACATCTGTCTCTTGCCAGGTGCCAGGTGCATCCTGGTGCATCTATCCTCTTAGAGCTCTTTGCAGTTCTTCCCAGTGCTCCCAAATGCTAAGGTGTGTTAGTAGTGGGGTACACAGGGCAGTGGTGAGAAGGGTGGAGGCAAATAACTGTGGTTTTAAAAGTAAATAATTTATGCAACAATAACCTCTCCACCCAGGTAATCACCTCGAACAAACATTCTGCATGTCAAAGGTGTTTCTGGAGATAAGAGTTAGCACAATGAGACTCCTGCTTTCTTGGCTTTATCTAGTGCACAGCACTTAATGCCACCTTGCTCTCTGCTGAAGGCAAAGTTGTCCCTCTAACTGCCCCAGCAGAGGGGCAAGACTTCAGGGGGAAGTCTTTGCAGTGACAGTAAGGACAGAGAGCTTCCAGTATGCCAAGTGTGGTATTTTCCAAGAAGGCTGGACTTAGCCCCTAAAGCTTCACCCATGTTACGGATAATGAAGTATTTGCCTTGGGGATAGATATGGAGAAAAATACGTTCTGATGGCTGGGAAATTAAGCTCATAGCTGGAAATTGCACTTGTGCTTGCAAAGCAGGCTTAGGCTTTTTTCTTTTTCTTTTTTATTGCCCATACAAATACTGGTTGCTGGAGAGAATCTCTGTCTCCTGGGCTACCTGATCATGGAGATCTCAGCAGAAGAAGTCCTGGAGTTTGCTGCTGAAGATTCAAGATTCAGTCTTTTGACCTTCTATGGTGTATTGACAGGCCATTACCATGTTGTGACTGTTGCCTAGCAAGGTGGTGACACTTGTGCTGAGGCACAGTGACAGCTGTGTCACACCTGAGGGCTGGTGAGGCTGAAACTCAGTACTATTTGTTTTGCAACAGTGCAAAGCTTGCATCAGTGTATCCCTAAGTCAAAGAGAGCCGGTGCAGTGACAGGGTGACACCTTCTACGTGCTCACCTAACCTGTAGCACTGGGTGCCCTGCAGAGGCTCCCTGGCTTGGCGCTGCCAACAACGCTGTGAACAGAAAGGACAGAGCCTTGCTGGGGACACGGAGACAAAGAGACTGAGCGGGAGCTATTTTTGTGTTGTGATGGAATGAACAAGACCAGGGCATGTCAGGGTCTGTGGGCTGTGATGCAGAAACCTTATGGGTGGCAGGGCTAGAGGCAAATAACCAACACCTCCTCTGCTGGATGGCTGGAAAGCGTGTCGATGGTTACACCTCAGAAAGCATCTGGCAGGGGAGATCATCCTGTTAGCAAGTGCTTCTGGTGGGCTTCTCATGGATGTCATCTTTCAGCCTGGTGGAACTGAACTCATTTATCGGGGAAATTTAATTTCTGCCATATTTGGATATCATACAAACAATAGGGAGAAGGAGAACAACCCGAAGGTCAGCTCAAACTGCACAGATGGATCTCTTAAGTGCATTTGAATAACAAAATGCCATGGCTTCCTTCCTTATAGCGAAGTGTGTATTGGTATGTGACAGGGAGATTGGAGACAGTATCCAATCTCCCAGTAGATATAAGATATAAAATAGAGGATATAGTAATCAAAATAAATAGTCTCCAGGCTGAAAACCTCAACAGATTAGCAAAGACATCACTCTGAAATGTATGAGGGGAATAGAAAGTGGGACAATATTTTAATTTTTTCAGTCCTGCTGACTTCTGTGTTCAAGCTGAGCAGCAGAAGTATAACTTGGCACCCTCTAAATTCCTGCCCCCCTGAGAGCTCATATCAAGGACCAGGCTAGTGTATTCTCAGTTGGCACAAATCTGTAGGATTCCTGATCCTGGAAATGAGGTACTCAGGTGAGGAACAGGAGGACTTGTGACTTGTGCTATGTTCCTAAGAGGAAGGCAAGCTGGGAAGAGCCTGGAGTACAAGCCTGACTGGTGAGATCATGCTGGAGTGCTGTCTTCTGTTTCCCTGTATGAAGTTCTCAGAGGATGCTAAAAACTGGAAAGGACTCAAAACGTAGTTTATGTAAAAGAAAGTTAGGAATTGACTTAATCAAAGTCCACAAATATTTCACTGCGAGATAGTTTTCTAATAGTAAACAATGCTGACAGAAAAGGTCTTGTTGAAATCTAGGTTACACCTACACTGGTAAATAAAGTGATCCAGAATCAGTTCTCTGAACCTGAGGGCAGGTGGCACAGCATCCATCTGAATAAAACTACTTCTCTCCCAAAGAAGGTAGCCTTGCCCAAATTATGTTAGGAATGATGCCCTGACCTGTGCTGTCAGAGTCAGCCCTGCTGTTAGGAGAGTATCCTCCTGTTGTTCAGAGAACACTGGCTGCCACAAGCCAAAACTTGCCACAAAGCACACTAACTACATGGAAAATTGCCTGTCAGGGCTTGTGCATGTCTTGAGCTGCTGAGTTTGTTAATAGAGCAGTCATCTCACTGGCTGGCAGTGAAGACCATCTAGAAATAGGGTGCGCACTCTGAACTGTGAGGTTGATTAGCTAGGGGGACAGTTTAGGGACAGTAAATTCCTTGTCATTTGATGTTTTTCTGTCCAGCTTGGATGTCGCCCTAAAAAGACAGGGATTTAAGAGAAACCATGGCCACAATGTGGGCAGGAGAGAGCCCAGGGATGAATGCTGTGCCCTGGGTCAGAGCAGGTATCGGCTGTGTCCAACAGATGCAGCTGTGTCCCTGAAGGGTGTGACCACTACAGGAAAGCCTCTGTGAGAACCTCCAAAGGATTGTAAAGGGAATCATTCTCCGTCATCAGTGCTAGGAGCCCTAAGCTCTGTGGAAAGAACTCGATTAAATCTGCCTCTGGGATAGGAGATTGAAGTGGCACTCCCTGCATTCCCTGCTGCTCTCTTCTGTGGGAAGCCTTAGCGCCTACACATAACCTAGTAGTGAGAGAGGCTCTGGGCTCAGAAAAAGAGAGAGAAGCTTTTTGGGGGTGGACATAAGCATCCCAAGCCATGGCTATTTTCCAAGCAGTGGTGGAATAAGGAGGCTGAGATCCTGCAGACATAAGGTCACTTTCCCTGCCTGGACATTTTGGTTATGGGCTAGTGAGCTGGGTATCTGAGTCAGGACACCAGTGAATGCCTGGGAAGGTGGAGAAGGAAGAGTACAGGAATCTTCCCATTAGGAAATACAGTAAACAAAGCCAGATTGGATGTATGGCTCCTCTGTCACCCCTGCCTACGCTTTCCTGGATACATCCCCAAGGCAGCAATTGGTGCTGTCTGGGACAACCTGTACCTTACCAGATTTGATCTGCGACCCACAGGTTTTTTCTTTAGCAACAACAAAAACACTTCAGTGGCTCTCCTGTTCTAGAGGATCTCAAAGCTTCTTGAGGACCTCAGAAGAGCTTTTGAAACAACAGTCTCTAGATCTTCAGTGCAGAGTTTAAGCCAGCTGTAAAAATGGCTATGAAGGTCTGTGGGGAAGTTTGCTATCAGTTTTAATTTTCACTTAATAATTAAAAAATGCATTTGGATATATGAAGAGAGGGGAACAGCAGATCTGCTCCAACAAAGCTGTGAAGCACACATTTAAGGTCTGTAATAGACTGTGGGTGGAATGAAGCACCAGTAAGCTCAAGAATGGTTTCATTTGGAATCTAAGCAATATTGTACTTCCCACGTCACCTTTGTACCAAACCTGGAGCATGATGATTGCAGAAGGAGCTGTTTTCCTGGTCTGCTGTGTTAGCCCTAGAGGTGTTCCAAGGCTGGAATAATAAATGTGGTATGGTAGGATAGACTGAACTCTCCTAGGGCCAACTGGGAATTGCTCAGTGAGGTTGGACTTCAGATGTCCCTTAGCAGAGCCCAAGGGCGTCTTTAGGATTGCAACACAGACAGATTTACCAGAAGTGGTAAGGGGCCCTAACACAGGCCAGTGACCTGCTGTGAAAGGGGAGTGGCTAGCCTGTGTCTGCATCCAGTCATGAACTGAAATGCAAGGGATGTTGAAAGTCAGGATTGCAGTGCATTGGTAAAGCTGTGTGTGAGGCTTCATAACTGATGGGAGTAATTGAGGATATTTATTTTCCAGCACTGGATTGGAGTGACAGACCAGCTATTCAATCCCTTGTTTTAATCAAGCCTCTGAAATGTGAGTTCAGACCACAGCAAACCAGAAAATTCTTGTTTTAAAGAGAAGAAGAGTAGGAGAGAAACTCCTAATCAAAATGTTCTGATAATTGAAAAATCTGTTGGTGAAAACTAATATTGGAGACTCATGCAGAGAGCATGAGCTGAGCCTTCCCACTTCTTACCCAGAGCTGAAGTCTGACCATGAGTGACAGTGCCATGCTTGGGCAGTGTCACTGCTCTCTCAAAGCCATCCTGTCTCCCACTGTCCCAGCCCCTAAATCCTGAGCTCTGGTGTCCTCAGTGTATCTCACCCATGTCTCCGCCTGGTGGGAGCAGTCCCTCCCAGCTGTGTTCCCTCCTTTTCTCTCCAGCCAGTCTCCTCGTTTCACAGCCTCTTCCAGGCTGAAGACTTATTTTTTTTTTTTCTCCTTCGTGTCATCCAGGAAACACACCCACCTCCCTTGCTCCAGCCTCATATTCTGCCTCACTCAGACGTACTGTAACCCGTGTGAAGGAATTTCAAGCAATGCAAACTGTGGCAAGTTTTTTTAAAACCATGGAAATTAGAGATTGGAAAATCTTGCTAGCTCATCAAGTCCATTATTTTACATTCTAGCCTAGCCCAATTCCTGCAAGATTCTTACCTGCAATACATTTTCCAGTGCATTATCCAGTCTGCATCCTTTGCTTCCCATGAGAAACTGTACCACAGAGGACTACTTTTCACTGTTTAGAAGATGTTTCTGAAGCTTTCTTTCCATTCTGCCTGACCTAATTTCTTGAAGTTCTGCCTGTGGCAACATGCTAGCTGGGTTCTCTTGCCTTCGTGCTTACCTTGTTCAGGTGATGGCAAATAATTCTTGCTCTGTCAAGCTGTTTAGCCACAATGCTTAATACTAATTGTAAAGCTCAACAATAACAGTCCTTGGCTACCTGGGAAAGACTAACATTGAGATTAGTATGGTAATTTTGCACAGAACACAGCAGACATTGCTAGTAGTGTTGCCTCTTTATTGTAACAGTCACTTGACACTTTCCATCACAAGGTCTGGCTTTGGTTGCTTTTGCCTTTGCCAAACTTGAAACCAGCATCATCTAGCTC